>JBBPBX010001706.1:0-31803 GCA_038048925.1 Garcialebias charrua | reverse complement strand
TTCAAAGTATGTTTTCTTGTTTCTTTGTGCTCTAACTTTTGTTTGGTCTTAAAGTAGGCAGTAAAAGGTAGCAGCTAAATGTAAAATGAGAAGAGCTGATGAGAACTCTGAGGCTGTTGTTGCAGGAACAGGAGCTGGCTGCTCATTATGAGAAGAAGCAGAAGCAGCTGAAGCAGCTGTGTGTGGAGGAGGGGCAGCTGAAGCGCGCTCAGGCCATGAAGATGGACAAGGAGTGCAAATACAACATTCGCAAGCAGAAGAAGAAGGAGATTAATGCGCAGCACATCCAGGAAGTGTTGGGGTACTCACTGCCGTCTCTTCACATGCACACACACGTGCACTGTCCACACATACAGAACCTGACTCAAACTGTAGTGTCGTCAGTGTTTCACCCTACCATTATACAAGCGGGGTGCCCCACCCCGTCAACAGAACTGAGCACCCCGCATACCAAACTGAACTTGCCCCCCCCCCCACACACACACACACACACACACCTGGCACTGACAGCACTAAGCTAGCGGCGCGAAATACATGCTGTGTAGCTAAAACGGTAAAGGCGCCTCTTCTGTCATGCTGACTCCCCCCACACACACACACACACTCAAAAACTGTTGGTACAAGCTAGGGATGCACCGATCCACATTTCTCAGTTCCGATCCGATACCGATACTTAAAACTGGGTATCGGCCGATACTGATACTTTCCCGATCCGATACCGTTCAGGTATACGAATGTGTATAATGAAGCTTTTGAACTGAGAATATTTATTTCAAAATGGTGTGAGACATCCAATGAAGACTCTCTGAGCCTTACCACAGGAACCTCACAAACTTTAACAACAAACAGGAGGCAAGAAAATCCACAGCCAGTGGATTTTGTTCTTTCCCATAATGCTTAGCAGTATTTTAGTTTTGAAAACTAAAATACTGCCAAGCATTATGGGAAAGACAACAAAATCCACTGCCTTACTGGTTAAGGGGAGTGGCTGTGTTGTCTTTCCCATCATGCTTAGCGTTTTTTTTTTTGTTTTTCCAACTGAACCATTAGTAAGAAGGACGTGTGTGGTGAAGACATGCTTCCTGTTTACTGTTAAAGTTTAGGTTCTTCCTGTCGTGAGGCCCAAAGTGTCTTCATTGGGTCTAACTCACACAATGTTAACATAACAGTCACAGAATGTGATGGAACACAAGCGTTCTTTGAAGCTGGATCGGAAATATTGGCAGGTTGGATCCAATATCCGATACTTAAATTATGCTGGTATCGGATGCCGATACTAGATCGGATCGTCCCCATCCCTAGTACAAGCTGTGCTCTGTGCTCAGGCATGTTGCTGATGAGATGAGCAACCCGCCAAGGCAAGTTACTTAGGGGAAACTGATGTCATTCACATCACGTGGTACATGAGGTGGAATGAAACGGTGTACTGAGGGTCCCAGTTTTACTCACAAATATAAAGTATAAAAAAAAACATTATATAAGGATCTAAGATATATGCTAAAAATTAATAGTGTAAAATAATACAGTGAATTAAACAGCAGCCTGAAGATAGTGAATCTGTTTTCCAGGCACTGCAACCAAATCCATGAGAAGCGTGAGGAGATGGTGGAGAAAATCCAGGAGATCTCTGGAGAGACGCAGAAACTGAAGGCCAAGATGACGAGCCTCAGAGAGGTCTGCAGCAAAGAGACGGAGAAGGCTCAGGTAGAGCTGCGAGCTCTGAACGCCGGGGACTGAAGGTCCTGGTCTGAGGCTAACACGTGTGTGTGTGTGTGTGTGTGTGTGCAGGCGCTGTATGACACTCTGTCAAAGTCAATGGATGAGCTGCACAAGAGGATTGAGCTGCACCTCACAGACCTGAAACAGAATCTGAAGAACACATCAAACTTCTAAACTTGATGGTTTCAGACGTTCTCCTTGTTTGAAGTTACATCTGTCTAAAGTCACATCGTTTCCACAGACCAACCTTTGTGCTTTTCACCATCTATCTTTCTAAAGTTACCACGGCAAAATCAATAAAATGTTTAAAGAATGGAAGGAGCGTTTGGATGGACACGTTTTACTCAACATAAAAATAAAAATAAATGATTGGTAACTCTAAATTGACCCTGGGTGTGAGTGAGACAGGTCCCTCTTGTAAATGAGTCCCCGTGGCTCCACGAGGCTAGCCTGTGTAAATAAAGGTTGAATTGAATGAATGAATGAAAAAAAAACAATTTATTTTTTCTAAATCTTCACCCCTGGAAGACGTGTTCCTTAGAGAAATCATCTTATTTAACTGCTTCCACATCAAAATGTAAAAATCACCAGAAAACTAGTCAATCTTAGTTATCTCAGTCCAAAATAAAAATAAATAAAAAATCTCATTCAAATTAATAAAAAAATTTTTTTACCTCTTTTAAGGGTCTTTTGTTTAAGAAAATCACATTTGAGGGTTTGATTTTTAATAAAAATAAAAATCTTAAGGCAATTTTGGAAATGAATATCTTAGATCCTTCTTTAATGTTTCTTTTTATACTGTATATTTTTGTGTACCACATGTTGCAAATGACAATAAAGGACTTGAGCCTTGAAACGCTAGTTTCTCATTCGTTTAATTTTTCACTGACAGATATATGAGTGGTCTGCAGGAGCACGGTGCTCCCACTCATGATGTCCTGCTGTGGGATGAACCATCAGCTGTGGAACGTCTGATGCTGCAGCCTGCGTGCATGTGGAACAGCTTTTTAGCACTAAATGTTTACTTGTGCACGTTACAAGTGTGGTTTTGCTCTTTAGATCCAAACTAAAACAGTTTTCTGCTTCTTGGGTGAGTTGAGTCCGTCTGTAGTTTTTACAGAAGCTCTCAAATATAAAAACAGCTCCACCTGGTGAGCTAATATAAAAATCTAAAGTACAGGGAAGGAGGTAAAAAGAGCTCGACTGATATCTGGTAGGCCGATACTTAGACCAATACAGATGTTTGGGGTTCTGTTGGTATTAGTGGTACGTGTTGTTGCCCCAGCTGAGGTTATCATTCAGGTGCACATCCAAATACTTGTAGCTGAGACCACTTCCACTGCAGGTCCTCCGACCATCCCCTTCGTCTTCTTCACATTGATGTGCAGGTTATTCTTCCTGGCTGCACCAGCTCTCCAGGTGTTCCACAGGCAGGAGGTTGTCCATATGTAAAATGGGACTCATCATTGTTTGTGATGCATCCCACCACCGCTGTATCATCTGCAAACTTTACAATGTGACAGCCTGGATGGGTAGCTGCACAATCATGTGAGCAGAGAAAACAGGAGAGGGCTCAACACACATCCTTGAGGAGAGCCAGTACTGAGGGTGATGGTGGAGGAAGATAAGTTGTGGATCCTCACTGACTGGTCTGTTTGTTAAAAAGTCTAGTACCCAGTTACAAATGGAGGGGCCCAGTCCTAGTGTGAATAGTTTGTCCATCAGGGTTTGGGGGATCATGGTGTTGAAGGCAGATGTGAAGTCCACAAAGAGCAGACGGACGTATGAGTCCTTCTCCAAGTGGGTGAGAGCAGTGTGTGTGGACCACAGAGGAGATGGTGTCCTCTGTTAATCGATTCTTGAGGTATGCATACTGGTGAGAGTCCTCATTGATGTTCATGGTTGTTTTGATGTTGGTCATGACCAGTTTTTCAAAGTGACTGTCGGGGTGAGGGCTACTGGCTGGTAGTCAGACCAGTCGCTGTTGGAGCTCTTTGGGACTGGGATGATGGTGGCGGTCTTCAGGCAGGTGGAAACTGTTGAGTGAGGATTAATCCTTCTGAAAGTACTCCTCACTTCTGCTGAGGTCACGCTGAGAAGCTCTTCATCCGGTGGTGAGGTGAGTGGTGCTGGGTGGTCTGTTCTGGTCTTCAAAGCGTGCATAGAACTTGTTGGCATCAGGCAGAGATGGGTCTCTAGGGGCATTGTTCAGTTCTGCACTTATTACTTTATTACTATCATTTATTGTTGTTTTGTTGTCTGTACTTCTGTGTTCTGTCTGGAACAGGTCACTCTTATAAATGAGTCCCCATGGCACATAGAGACTAGCCTGTATAAATAAAGGTTGAATGGGGGTGGGGGCCTGCAAGACCGGGGCTCGGGCATTCCTGCAGGCTCCGAGCTCCGCTGATCACCGATCCTCCAAGCTGCTGATCTGCAGGAGCGCATGAGGCCAGACCCCGAGCCCCAGGAGGCGGGGTGGACCAGGACGGGTCAGGGGAGGAGGGTGAAAACGACTTAAAAACATTTTATGTATAAAATAAAAGTTTTTTTTAATTCATCAGTGAAGATTAAAAAATAAACAGTGTCGGCTTTATCATGAAATCTGAAAGTTATGCAGCATAACTCATGTTCCCTGAAGGAAGGGAACGAGGTGCAACATACTTGCTATGGGAATTGCACCCCCGCACGATTACCTGAAGGAATACATTTACGGCAGTGGCGTCAGTGTCGCGCCAGAGGCCCCGCCCTCTGGGTATTTAAGCGGCTGACGCCCATCCATCTTTCTCCAAGATTGCACTTCACCGAGCTTTCAGCACCTCGTTCCCTTCCTTCAGGGAACATGAGTTATGGTGCATAACTTTCAGTTCCCTTTCAGTCTGGTCTCTCGGTGCAACATACTTGCTATGGGAACGTAATCCATTCACGCCCTTGAAATGCTCAGCAAAGTGCATGTGAGAACATCCGTCCTAAAAAGACAGGCAGCTCCTAGCTGCTTTCTACAGGGAATGTAGAAAGCGCATGCTAAGAGGAAAAAATGCCGAATGTAAAGAACATCAACGTGATGTTTCCACTGGGCATATATATGTACAACACCAACTAGAGACCGCCTAAGCGTGCTCCATCAGTGTGAGTACTCATCATCTCCCTTTCCCTCTGGGGCATCCTGAGGAACAGGAGGAGCAATGGACCCACCACGTCACAAGAAATTGGGTGACAAATGTGGAGGTAGAAAACCCAGGCCAAGCACAGGGTAACCTCCCAGGTCCTTACTAGAAAACCTTTCTTTCTTTTATATAGAGGGCACGACTAACAAGTGGAGCCCATCCTGATGTTGGAGATCAGTTAGGGAGAGGGGAAACCCTTCCAATAGACATCTCCTAGGCAAAACATAAACACCAAGGGGTACCCTTGTGAATGTTGTTACTGTTTGTTTTGGGACAAAGCAACCAAAGCCTTAGGCTCTCAGCCAGTTCCCTTCAGAGGCCAGGCTGAAAGTTGCCATAACCCTGGACGTGGGTGTAGAAGTTGTCCACGTGCCTGAGTCAGCAGGTCCCTGTGAGAAGGCAATTGCCATGGTATCCCTGATAACATTGAGATCAACTCCGGGAACCACGTTTTCTGTGGCCATCTGGGGGCTATGAGAATCAGGGAGAGGGCTCCCTGGCGTACCCGTTCCAATGTCGCCCCGATCAGAGGGACAGGTGGAAAGGCATAGTAGAGCACCCCTGCAGGCCAATCATGTGCCAGAGCATCCATACCCAATGGAGCGTCTGCTTCCCTCAAGGAGAAGTAGAGGTCACAGTGTGAGCTAGCCCTGCAGGCGAACAGGTCCACAGAGGCTCTCCCAAATCGTGACCAGACCTGTTCCACAATCCGTGGGTTCAGGCTCCATTCTGACGCCAAAAGAGGTCCTCTTGAGAGGGCGTCCGCTCCATAATTTAGTTCACCAGGGACATGAGTCGCCCTAAGTGACAAGATTCTTGGAGCACACCATGTGAGCATCCTCTGCGCCAGTCCGAGGAGGGCCCGGGACCTTGTCCCTCCCTCTCTGTTGATGAAGGACACTGTGGTCCTGTTATCTGATTTCACCAGGATATGTTGTCCAGCAATCAGAACTTTATTGAAGAAATTTTTTAGAGACAGGAATACGGCCAACAACTCCAGGAAGTTGATATGTAATCTCGCTTCCTGTTCATTCCAAAGGCTGCAGGCGTTCTGATTTCTACAGATCGCCCCCATCCTGTTTTTGAGGCGTCCGTCGTGATGACCACACGAGATGACACCCTTCCCAATGAGACCCCTTCCGTGAAAATGGGCAAATCTCTCCAGGGCCTCCAGGCACTCTGAGTCTATCCTAACCTTCTCTGCCTGATTAGGCAGGTCAGGTTGTATTCGTTGGTTTAGCCATAGCTGCATGTGCTGCATTTTCAGTAATGTGTATGGCACACAGGGCATTCCGCCAAGAGGCCTAAAAGGCGTTGTCCGGTTTTCACAGGGACCCGTTGGTCCAGTTTAAATCTTTCCAGGCAACGGCGAATTGAGGAAACCTGTTCCTTTGAGAGCCATGCTCTGTACCAGACAGTGTCGATCTGTACTCCCAGAAATACGGTAACCCGTGATGTAGTCAAACCGCTTTTTTGTAGGTTTATGACAAAACCGAGAGACTCCAGGTGAGATATCACCTTATAGGAGTGTGACTGGGCCTGCTTTCTGCTTTCAGCCAGAATCAACAAGTCATCCAAGTAATTCATGACCCTGAGTCCTTGATTCCTAAGAGGGGTCAGGGCTGCATCCAGACATTTAGTAAATGTACGCGGAGCAGTCTTTAAACCGAAGGGTAAAGCTTTGAATTCATAAGCGTTTCCCTCGAACGCAAAGCAGAGGAACTTTCTGTGTTTCTTCCACACACCTATATGGAAATAGGCATCTTTTAAATCCATTGTACATGCGTAGTCTCCTGGTCTCACAGACTGGAGAACTTGCCGCAGTGTAAGCATCTTGAACTTAAATGTTTTAATCCTTTTGTTGAGAGTCCTGAGATCCAGAATCGGTCTCAGGGAATGATCCTTTTTGGGCACCAGGAAGTACTTGCTGTAGTGGCCAGAGCATAGTTTGTGTCCTGAGACCAAACTAATCACTCCCTTTTGCAACATCGTCAAAACTTCCTCCCTCAGCACGTGTGCATGCATGTGTAGGGTTGATCTTAGATTGTAGCACCCCTGTGAAGTGGGACGGTCTCTTTGAGAACTGCAACTTGAGCCCATGACATATCGTTGTCATGACCCAATCATTTGGTAGACACGCCTTCCAGGCCTGCGCATGCGCGCCGAGCCTGGAGGGCATGTTGAATAGCTGTTCGTCGTGTTTTAGCGCCGGAGGAGTGACCTTTGACCCCTCTTACGCTTTTTCGAGCAGGTTGGTCGGCCTGACAGAAGATATCGCGAGATCTGACCCATACAGCAAAAGTTATGTGGGCCGGATCTGGGCCAAATGTATGAAAACATTTGGCCCGCATTTGTAAAATGGATCCGGCCCGGTGTCTTTTTGTCCAACGGGCCAAAACTGGCCCGGATGTGGATTGCGGATCTGGATTGGATCTGGGCCGGAGGTGGGCCAGAAGTGCTACAAAACTACTGCATTCGGCCCAAATGCGGCCCAGATACAGAATCCTTGTTTAGTTTTTAGGCAAATTTGGGCCAGATGCGGCCCAGATGCGGCATCCTCATTTCATTTTTAGGCGGATTTGGCCCAGGTCCAAGATCCAAGATGGCGCCCATAAGCATGGCTGCGTGTCCGCCTCTCCTGTGGGTGTTTGGAATTTTTGTGTTTTGTTCGTTCTTCATTGGAGACATAACTACACTGCTGGTTTATGATCGGAAGCAGCTTCTGGATTTACGGTTTGCTGCCGCGGATGTCGCTGATTCGGGCCAGTATGAGCGTACCTCGGGATCGGGGAGGCCCCCTCTGCCCCCGTTGCTCGGAGACGAGCTGCCCGTTTACCTCCGCTGCTCTTCGCACCAGCCTGCACGGAGAAATCGATCGACTCGGAGGAAGAAACGCGGCTGTCGAGCTGGCCGGCTGGTGAAGCTCAGAGCCCGGCGTTCTGCCTCGCTGTCTTCAGCTGATGGTCTCGATTCTCATCGCCAGTCTCCCGCGTGCACGGACCAGGAAAACAACGAGGATCTGCAGCCGGAGCAGCTCTCTGTGGGCAGCGAGCCGCGGGGCGCTCCCCCACCAGCTGTTAGCACATCAGCTGCTAGCAGCTCATCAGCGGCTAGCTCGGATATCATCAAATTCTGTGTTGTCAACGCCCGATCTGTTTGCAACAAAACGTTCATCCTCAGGGATTACTTTGAAGAGCACGACTTGGACTTTTTCTGCATCACAGAATCGTGGATGTCGTCGGGTGAGTCCTGCGCGCTGACGGAAATAATACCACCAAACTGTTTGTTTTTTAACGACCCGCGACCATCAGGTCGTGGTGGTGGGTTATTAACTATCTTCAAATCAACTTTTGACTGTAAACAACTGTCCATTCCAGTCTCCTGCTCCAGTTTTGAGCTGACTGTGTTTGAACTAGGACATTCACCTGTAACTTTGTGTGCTCTTGTCTACCGGCCGCCTCGTTCTAAGAACTTCATCAGCGAGTTTTCTGATTTCTTGGCTGAAATTACAGCTAAATATTCTCGGGTCGTCATTTCAGGCGACTTCAACTTGCACGTGTGTTGTCCTGAGAAGCCCATGGTTAAGGACTTTTTAGATTTATTGGACTCATTTAATTTAACTCAACACGTGAACTCTTCCACACAGCAGCGTGGACATTTGTTGGACCTTGTTTTAACATGTGATGTGACCGTTTCAAACCTTGAAATAGGAGACAATGCATTCTCAGATCATAGGCCAGTGAATTTTCAGGTCAACATCCCCCATGTAACACCTAAAACATGCATTCCTGCACGTAAAGGCAGGAATGTTAACCATTTAACTGCCGCACGTTTCACTGAGGTCTACAACAATGACATGTTAATTCAGCCCCCGGGGTTCCTCTCCAGCACTGAGGAGCTGACAAACCAGTTTGACTCTGTTTGTTTAAAGGCTTTGGACCAAGTGGCGCCTATTAAATCTAGGAGACCAAAACTCAGGGCTGAACCGTGGCTGAACGACACGACCAGAGCTGTTAGGCAGCAATGCCGAAAGGTGGAGAGGAAGTGGAAAAAAGACAGTCTGCAGGTCTCTTTTGAGATGGTAAAAGAGAGCTGGCGCCGATATCAGAAAGCAGTGAAAACTGCTAAATCACAATACTTCTCTGATATCATTGCTGCAAATTCTCGTAACCCTCGAGTTCTGTTCTCCACCCTAAACTCTGTTCTCCACCTCACTGAACAATCACCCATGGAAGCCTCGACTGAGCTGTGCGAGAACTTCCAACATTTCTTTTTAGATAAAATCGCAACCACCAGGGCTCTCATTTCTCCCCCATCTCACGATCCATCCATCCCACCTCAATCTGTTGCTGTGTTTGAACATTTTGAACCAGTCTCTCTGTCCTCTCTAGAGCAGGTCATGTGCAGCATGAAACCATCTGGCTCCCCCTTCGATGTGGTCCCTCCTCGGCTTCTAAAGGAGGTTTTTCACACTCTAGGTCCCTCCATTCTCTCGATTGTAAATAGCAGTCTATCTTCGGGTGTGGTGCCAAAATCATTAAAACATGCTGCTGTTCAACCCCTCCTGAAAAAACCAAACCTCGACCCGTCAGTATTATCCAATTTCAGGCCTGTCTCCAGACTCCCATTTGTTTCTAAACTTCTAGAGAAAATAGTTGAGTCCCAACTAAAGTGCTTCCTGGAGGATCACGCTATCCCCGAGCTATTCCAGTCTGGCTTCAAATCCCTCCACAGCACTGAGACTGCCCTACTGAAGGTTTTTAACGACATCTTTCTATCCACAGATACTGGTGACTCTGTGCTGCTTGTCCTATTGGACCTCACATCCGCTTTCGACACCATTGACCATGAGATCCTCATTGCTAGGTTGGAGCAGTGGGTGGGCATCTCAGGATCAGCCCTAAACTGGTTCAGATCCTACCTCTCTGACAGGTCTTTTTGTGTGTCCATCAATGATTTTACTTCTGCAGTGGCGGCTCTTAAATGGGGGGTTCCGCAGGGGTCCATCCTGGGTCCTCTCTTGTTCTCCTTATACCTGCTGCCACTCGGTGCTATTTTCCGGAAACACAATATACCTTTCCACTTCTACGCTGATGACTGTCAAATCTACTTCCCCCTAAGACAAAATGGTACAGGCTCTATTCAACCTCTGCTCGACTGCCTGGCTGACATCAGGGACTGGATGGCTTTAAATTTCTTAAGCTTCAATGATAAGAAGTCTGAAGCCATATTGTTCCTTCCCAATGACACAACCTCAAACCACTGCATTGACCTGTCTGCTCTACCCCTGTCCGAAAAACAAAAAGTCAAAAATCTGGGAGTGATAATGGATCCTTCCATGAAACTCAACAGTCATGTAAACATGATCGTCAAATCCTGTTTTTTCCAGCTGAGGCGTCTGTCTAAGCTGAAGCCCATATTATCCAAAAAGCACCTGGAGACAGTGATTCACGCATTCATTACATCTAGGCTTGATTACTGCAATTCACTTCTGTTTGGCGTCAGTCAAGCCACCATTGCACGATTACAACTGGTTCAGAACGCAGCTGCCCGATTTTTAACCAGCACACGCAAAAGAGAGCACATTACACCAGTCTTGGCCTCCCTTCACTGGCTACCGGTTCATCTTCGAATCCAATTCAAAATTCTCATGTATGTCTACAAATCGCTGAACAGTCTCGCCCCCGCCTATCTCTCGGATCTGATACACCCATATGTCCCTCCACGTGCTTTGAGGTCAGAGGATCAGGTACTCTTAATAGTTCCAGAAACTCGCCTTAAGCGCAGGGGTGACAGGGCGTTCTCTGTAGCAGGCCCAAGACTCTGGAACGAGTTACCGCTGCTCATCAAACAGGCCCCCTCCCTCTCGGTTTTCAAATCCCGGTTAAAAACTCACTACTACTCCATCGCTTTCAATGCCAGCTGATTTGTATTGGATCGTTTGATTTATGATCTGCAATGTTTTTATGTTTTTCGTGTTGTACTTCATTGTCTGTGTTACCTGTTGCGTGTTTGTTTGTCCAGCACTTTGGTGTGGACTTGTTCCTGTTTAAAGTGCTTTATAAATAAAATGGTATGGTAAATGGTATGGTAGGTCCGGCCCAGTAGAGTAAGTCGAATCTCAAAACGCGGCCCAGATCTGGTTCAAACCCGCAATACAGATATGTACAACAGGTCTAAATAGAGCGCACACAAAATATCCACACAAGTTGTTTCTTAAAAACTGTTTATTCATGAGCAAAACGAATTAAAAAATGTTAAAAAGTTAAAATTGATAACATGATGACATAAGAACCTTAATAATAAAAGAAACTACAATTACCAGAGGTATGCATCATAAATACCATGATCTGCTTCTGTATGACAGTTTCAGTGTCCTTCAGTCATTTTAAGAGTCAGTCACAGCAGAGGAAAGCGACGTCCTCACTCATCTCAAAGTCAACTTTATTGTCAGAACTGCAATATGTACAGGACATACACAGGATTGAAATTGCGTTTCTCTCAGTCCCTCGGTGCAACAGTAACCATTTAAACACTAAAACACTGAAACATTTAATAAACATAAGCATAAAATAGTAAAAATGTAACACTGTCCTGAGTTTTTGCATAGTAGTATAAAAGTATGAAAATTTACACCAACACTAAAACTAAAACACTAAACATTAATGAACATAAGCATAAAATGAAATAATAAAAGTGTAATACTGTCCAGAGTTTTTGCATAGTAGTATAAAAAAGTATAAAAAGTATATCTGTAAAATAAACTGAAGGTTCTAGCATATGAGTTAATGTACACAGTATATGTATGAGGTACAGTGCTGGGCAGCGCTAACCCAAAAATTAGTTCCACTATTTCTAAAGCACTAATTAATTTATTTAGGTCCACAATTTCAAAAGCACTAATGTCTTATAAAAATTAGGGGAAGCTAATTCTAAACCGCTAATTCTAAAATGAAACACCATCAGACAAGAAGCAAGTTTTAAGTTGTTTGTATTGTACTATAGACTTAGGAAGGTATTTATAATAATATTATTTGTAATAATAATCATTTTCTTTGAGTATAACCAATAGACAGGAAGGTATTTATAATAATATTGTTTGTAATAATAATCATTTTCTTTGAGTATAACCAATAGACAGGAAGGTATTTATAATAATATTGTTTGTAATAATAATCATTTTCTTTGAGTATAACCAATAGACAGGAAGGTATTTATAATAATATTGTTTGTAATAATAATCATTTTCTTTGAGTATAACCAATAGACAGGAAGATGCTGGTGAAGATTCTTAGTCGTCCAGGACATGATGAAATCAAAAAAGGCGTTCAATACAGGATCAACTGGACTTTATTTGTTGCAGAAAACGTTTCGACTTCTGTCCAGAAGTCTTTTTCAATTCAAGTCAGTGACTTTATAGCACAAGGTTTTTCTGAGCTTAACCGGTTCAAATGGTCAAATCTGTTGGATTTAAAAAAAGTATTTCGCATTTGCCCTCTTCAAAATGGCGGCCGCAAACGGCGAAATACTTTTTTTTAAAAAAAGTATTTCGCATTTGCCCTCTTCAAAATGGCGGCCGCAAACGGCGAAATACTTTTTTTTAAACAGCAGATTTGACCATTTGGACCGGTTAAGCTCAGAAAAACCTTTTGCTTTAAAGTCACTGACTTTATAGCACAAGGTTTTTCTGAGCTTAACCGGTTCAAATGGTCAAATCTGTTGGATTTAAAAAAATATTTCGCATTTGCCCTCTTCAAAATGGCGGCCGCAAATGGCGAAATATTTTTTTTTTAAACCAGCAGATTTGACCATTTGAACCAGTTAAGCTCAGAAAAACCTTGTGCTATAAAGTCAGCTAAGAAGTATATTTTTCTCAGCAAAGAAATAATTGTTTTTCCCGTGTTTTCATGGAAAGTCCTTATCTTCTGTGGGCGTCGCGGCCGCCATTTTGAAGAGGGCAAATGCGAAATACTTTTAAAAATCCAGACGCGTCGCGTAGGCCGCTGAGAAACATCCATAAGTTCACCCTCCATGTTAAAAACTCTTCGTCTGACTCTTCAAAAACAAGCAATAATGCTGCAGAGTAACACACTGGCTGCTAACTGCTATAGAGAGAGCACACACCAAGAGTCTGAGGGGGACGCTTTTTAGTGACGGACCACATCCGGCGCTGTCGTCCGAGCTCATAAATACGTTATTTCATTTTTACTGATAGATAATTAGTTATTAGCGGTATTGCATTGTAAATAAAAATAGCACAAAACCGCTTATGAATTATAAAAGTTAGTCAATCCACAAAAACGCTGACAAAAAGTTTAGGTCCACTGTAAGCGTATTAGCTCTTTAGCGCTCCCTAGCGGTCTGCGCCCACCACTGATGAGGTAGTAGTTGATGTTGGTATAGAGGCAAAAGTGGCATATGCAATAAGGCACATTGGGCATCCTTAAATAAGGCTGGTCAGAGAATACTGTATATGTGACTGGCCGTGGCAAAACCAGGAACAAGTCTCCCCTGGGTCATTTTGAGTTATTTACAGAATCTTAAAGTGTGGGTTCTAAGCTATCCGATGATGCCAAACACATGTCGCTCAAAAAAAAATGAAGAAGATACAGCCATTTCAATGTTGGCAATCTGCAAATAAGATTAGGGAGAAAACAGGCTTCAAAGTTTTGGAAGAATGTCCCCATTCCAGAAGCATTACCTGGGGGTGTTAACAATTGCTGTTCATTTACATTAATTTGCGTTAACCCAACCCCCAGAACTGACTGTCAACACAGACTCACAGCCTAGGAAGGTGTGCAGAACTTCAGCTTTGCTGGCAAATAGGGGTATGAATCTCTGTGTCTGGAGAATTGATTTAATTCCGATTTTTGGTATCACGATTCGATTCAAAATCAATTTTTCGATTCAGAAACAATTTTTGATTCAAAAATGATTTTTCTATTAAAATGGTCATAAATTTAGTTTCAGCTTTGTAACTGACAAGCTGAAAAGAATAAACAACAATGTAAACAAATGGAGCATTTATTTAAAACAATAATTTTAAACTGATAATATTAAACAACAATGTAAACCAATGGAACATTTATTTGAAACAATAATTTTAAACTGAGAAACAACAATGTAAACAAATGGAACATTTATTTAAAACAATAATTTTAAACTGAGAATATTAAACAACAATGTAAACCAATGGAACATTTATTTGAAACAATAATTTTAAACTGAGAATAACAACAATGTAAACAAATGGAACATTTATTTAAAACAATAATTTTAAACTGAAAACATTAACAACAATGTAAACAAATAGAACATTTATTTAAAACAATAATTTTAAACTGAGAATATTAAACAACAATGTAAACCAATGGAACATTTATTTGAAACAATAATTTTAAACTGAGAATAACAACAATGTAAACAAATGGAACATTTATTTAAAACAATAATTTTAAACTGAAAACATTAACAACAATGTAAACAAATAGAACATTTATTTAAAACAATAATTGTAGGTTCTGTACTTTATCAAAGTTTTTGAATCATTTGATATTCATACCAAAAATACAAACAAATAATACAGGAATGCATTAAATGCTGTAACTTGAATTACCAGTACTGTATTAGGTTAGCTTAGTTGCCTGGATTCCTCTAAAACAATAAAATAAAAATATAGGAACAAATAATTCATCCATCCATCATCTTTAACCACTTCTTCCTTTAAGAGTCATGGGGCTCACTGGTGTCCATGTCCAGTCATCACTGTGCGAGAGGCGTGGGACACCTGGACAGGTCTCCAGTCCATCACATACAAATAATTCAAAATATACAGACAAAAACAGACTTCAGCCTACCAAAGTGTAGTAACCTTTAACTCAAGCATTATAAGAGGGGGACAATAATGCTGTCATTGCTGGTATCACTCAGCCCTCTGTGAATAGCAAACAACCATCAGGGTGCTAACGATCCATTGTTAGGCTGATGGTCCTCCATCATGTGAGCAGCTGGTTTCGGCTGTCATCAGCAAACTGGTTCATCCACTGTGAGAGGGTGTTAAGACTGAGCTGAATACCAGACTTAGCTTTTTTAGATTTTTGTACCTGGATTATTGAGCATGCATCAGGGTAAAATTAAACATGTTTAAAAATTGATTTTGGAGCATTTAGAATTGATTCTGAATCGCCAGGACTAAGAATCCAGAGTCTTTCTTTAAAAAATCTATTTTTTCCTACACTCCTACTGGCAAACTTCCTTTTGATCTTTAAAAAAACAACATTAATACAAAGAATTGTATTTTATGTTATTGTGACATGTTTTACACATTAATAATGTTAATTGTTTTGTTACAGCCCACCCCAAAAAATAAGGGTCACAACTACAGTACATGTAGTCAAGTCAAGTCAATTTTATTTATATAGCACAGTTAAAAGGGTCCCCGGTTCAAATCCCGGTCTGGGGGCCTTTCTGGGTGGAGTTTGCATGTTCTCTCCGTGCATGCGTGGGTTTTCTCCGGGTGCTCCGGTTTCCTCCCACAGTCCAAAAACATGCATGTAAGGCTGATTGGTAACTCTAAAATTGACCCTAGGTGTGAGTGAGACAGGTCCCTCTTGTAAATGAGTCCCCGTGGCTCAACGAGGCTAGCCTGTATAAATAAAGCTTGAATGAAAAAAAAAAACAGATAAACTGTTATCAAGGTGCTTCACACACACAACATAAAAGAGGTTTAAAAATTTAATGAACAGTATCACACACCAATGGTAAAAATTATGATATTAACAGCAGTAAAAGTATAATAAAAATGGTGTTAAAGGTAGGGGAGACCGGGTATAGTTGTAACATGGGGAGAGTTGTAACACCACCAGTTCCACCAATCAGGGATATGATAGGATTCACATGATCATTTCAGTGTTTACCCGCTTCCTCCACAATACCATATTGTCATTGTCAAGTCTGGAAACAGGTACATGCAGATACTAAGGAGAAAAAACTGATTTTGAGGTAAGAAAGTAAATTTTTTGACCATGACTATATTTTGTTTAGTACTTATACTGTTGCAGATAAAACCATATAACTTACATTAGATGAAAGTGTAATTTCTCAGGCAAAATGTGATGCATTTTCCTGTGCTAATTTCAAACCACTATGCTACTACAGCTAGCTAAACATGGCTGACAGGGTTGGGGTGGGTTGTGCACATTATTTAGGCCTTATATGGCATTATATTATATTTAGGCATTATAGGTCTACATGTTAAGGAAGATTGTTCTAGTAGAATAATTTACACACATGCACACACAAACAGTATACAGGTGGTCCCCGACTAAGTTGGAAAATGTATGCTAGCGCTACTACGAACCCATTTTTCAACACAAACGTGGTTCATAAACATGCACAGAACTTTGTTTACAATAGCTAACACACTTTCATCTAAAAACACATTCCAGTGCTGTATTTTCTGTATGTTCTGTACAACTTTACTATTCGTTAGTCAGCTCGTAAGTCCGGAACGTTGTAAGTCGATGTGCTCGTAAGTCGGGGACCACCTGTATTTGAGTTATGGTCAGTCACAGAAAGAGAGAGAGACATTTTGTTCTTGTATTGTTCTTTTAATTCAGTAAACCTCTTTTTGAAGCATATCACATGGTGTGGCCTCTGTTTTTGCTTATTTTGTCTAATTGTTACAACTTACCCCAGCAAGTGTGGTTGTAACAAAGGACCACCATGTATTTGACATGAACTCATGAGGTCTGTGATATTCTTGCAGAGGTTTGAATTGGTGCCATTTGTAGTCAACAAATGTGGGTATTTTGTATAAAAGTTTGAAAACTCTAGCTCAAAAATTCTGTGAGTTAAAGGTGCTGGAGCAAAAAGTGTTACAACCATACCCGGTCTCCCCTACAGGACAGGAATGCACTTTATAAAGTTGATGACACTGGAAAAGTTTGTATAATAGCTGAAGATGTTGAGTAAATTCAGGAGATGCTTATGTTGCATCTAAGAAGGTTAGACAGGGGGAAAACAAAATAAAATAAGGCTTTACACACACCAAGCTCCTGCACAGACTTATTTTAGATGTCACAAAGGTGTTGGTGCTACATGACTTTTGTGTCATCAGGGCAGAAAGGCCTTATCTTTGCTGTAGGTCTTTTTTATTAAGCTTTTGTGGGCTGGTCGGTTTCCATCCATCCATCCATCCATCCATCCACTCATCCAAATAATGTATTTCAAAGAAAGAAAGATTTCTTGTTTCACCAAATATATATTAACATGAAAAATAAATTCTAAAGATAACCTTACATAAAGATAAACAAAAACATTTTAGAGCAAAATTATCTGGGAAAAACAAGGCTATTTTAATTAAACACGCTGCTCCATTCAGCTTTTTTATCATGATGACAGCAGCTGACAGCAGCTGACAGCTGCGTGAGAACGGCTGATCCATCCGATGTTAACTGTACATTTTACCTTTTCAAACGGCCAGTTGAATCTGCATAATTGGTGCACCATTATCGTGCTTTAAATTTTAGTTTCTTTGCTGCGATTTGTAAAACCTAAGCCAATCCAACGCGTGTGATTGCGCGATGCGCAGCTGACACAGACCATGGCTGCAGACACGGAGCCGAGTGGAGGCTCACTTTACCGCAGTGGCTGCGCGCATGGCGCGGTGATTACGTGTGTCTGCTTTGTCTAATGAAATAAAGATAGTGGATGGATGGATGGACGTATGGATGTATTATGTAGGATGGAAACTGATTTGCTTGCGCACGCAGTAAAGGCTTCTTTTTTTTTTCCCTCGGGTCGGTCGAAAAACAGCTGACCGCTCTGACGCTTTGATCGGCTTTATTTTATTATTTTCCTTGTTCCTTGTGTCCACTGGGTGATCTATAGATGTTAAGTAGCCATGTGCTTCTTTCAAAGCTGCACGTTATTGGCCGAAGAGCTCTGATACCAGCCAAACAAGTCCCGCATGTTAATCAGCTGTGAGGGTCCCCGCCCCCCAGTACGCAAATCACTGCGGCTTGGTTTTACTCTGAAAACAAACTTAATTCTAACACAAAGTTTAACAGTTTAAACACTTATAAAGTGTTTTTTAAAGCATGGGATGGTTTCTTCACAACTTCAACTGGTACATTTTGCAAAAAAACGATTTTCACTAATTTCTCAGAAGTTGAAGGTTTATTGATTTTTTCTCAGTTAGAGCTGTGCCGACTTGTTCCTACATTTCTCGTGGCTGGCCACATATGTATCAGCAGTGGTGTAGATATAAAAGTAGTGTAAATGTAAATACAGTAGTAGTAATAAATGTAAAGAGTAATAAATGTAAACAGTATTAATAAATGTAAACATTGAGTGTAAACAGTAGTATGTAAACAGTGAATGTAAACAGTATTATGACTATAGGCAGTGATGTAATACAAACAGTGCAAATATGAGAAGTAGTGCAAACTGAATGAGCACATGACCGAGAGTTTAGTGAATAACCCGTTTGATGACACAGGGTCCAGTGTTAAAATCTTTGTGTTGTGTGATAATGTGTGAGAAAGTTTTTTGTGTTAAGGCAGTTCAAATGGGAGGGGGGGCAGAGCAGGCAGAGTGTTTAGCATCCTGACTGCCTGATGAACAGAGCTGTCTCTCATTCTGCTGGTTCGAGCCTGGAGACTTCTCAGTCTCCTCCCTGAAGGCAACAGTCTGAAGCAGCTGTGTAGTGGGTGTGTGGGATCACCTGCCATGCAGAGGGCTTTCCGAGTGAGGCGGTTGCTGTGTAAGTCCTGCAGTGAGGGGAAGGAGGTGCCGACGATCTTCTCAGCTGCTCTCACGATGCGCTGGAGGCTCTTGCGGCAGGATGCAGTACATGCACCAAACCACACAGTGATGCAGCTGGTCAGGACACTTTCTATGGCACCTCTGTAGAAGGTGCACATGATGGGGGTTGAAACTCCAGCCCTTTTCAGCTTGCAGAGAAAGTAGAGGCGCTGGTGAGCCTTCTTTGCCAGTGATGCAGTGTTCCTGCTCCAGGACAGGTCCTCTGAGACATGCACTCCCAGGAACATGGTGCTGTCCACTCTCTCCACTGCGGTGCTGTTGATGGTCAGAGGGGCATGTTGGGCATCCCTCTTCCTGAAGTCCACAACAATCTCCTTTGTCTTCTCCACGTTGAGAGTGAGATTGTTGTGTCCGCACCACAAGGCCAGGCGGCTCACCTCGTTCCTGTAGTCCGTCTCATCGTTGTTGCTGATGAGACCTACCACTGTTTCGTCCGCAAACTTGATGAAGTGGTCATCTGTGATGAATCTCCAGATGCAGGACCGTCTGTGGCAGTAGTAGATTCACCTTAGCACTTTGTGGAAGATGTGAGGTTTCCTCATTGCTAGCAACATTAGCATTTGGAGGTCAGACAGGAGCCTAAGAAAAGCACAAAGAAAAACAAGATTATAACCAGGCAATACCAAAAAACAATATAATAAAACAAAAACAAACAAACATAAGAAATTGTCATAACTTACGTGTGCATGTAGTCAGCTGGAGGCTCTCAACACATTTAGTCAAGTATTAGAGAATTCAGTGAGGCCTAGGTCAGAGGATATGGACATCAGAGATTGTAAAATAAATTAAAATCATGCAGGTAACAATTAATGGAGAACCCCAACTGACATAATTAGAAGTAAAAGCCAAAATACTGTATATAAAAGGACCAATAAATACATTTGAAATGCATCAATTAAATTAAAAAAGGAGAACTTTACCTCATGTTTTATAATTTAATTTACCTTCATATTTATTTTTTCTGCTTAGTTCCAATAAACTTTACATTTTACTGTTTTTAAAAACATATTTTTGTGTTCCTTTTTACTTGTATGTGCATTTGTGCCTCCCAATATTTATATTGTAAGTATTTATTTATTTTATATTTATTCCCCCAAAAGTCTTTTTATTTCCATGTGTTTTTACACCACTACTCCACTTCTATTGGTCAAAAAAACAGGAAGGAGCAGGATCCATGTGTAGATCTACTGTGCATGAAGCAGAAATGCATAAGGTAAAGTCAAAACAGGAGACATAGAAATGCAAGACCCATTTAAAAAAGAAAAACTTGTGGGGAAAAAATATAAACAATAATTGAATATAAACATTAAAAGGCACAAATGCATCTACAAGAAAAACAAAAATATATATTTTAAAAATACAGTAAAATGTATTATAATTATAAGCAGAAATATATAATTTATTGGAACTAACCTGGAAAATAAAAAGGTTGACCTTTGTCACCGATTCTGTTCATAACTTTTATGGACAGAATTTCTAGGCGCAGCCAAGGTGTGCCCCAAGTGGAGGAGTTTAAGTATCTCGGGATCTTGTTCACGAATGAGGGAAAACTGGAGCGTGAGATCGATAGACGGATAGGTGCAGCGTCCGCAGTGAAGCGGGTGCTGTACCGGTCTGTCGTGGTGAAGAGAGAGCTGAGTCAAAAGGCAAAGCTCTCAATTTACCGATCGATCTACGTTCCCACCCTCATCTATGGTCGTGAGCTCTGGGTTATGACCGAAAGAACGAGATCTCGGATACAAGCGGACGCCTCCCTGGTGAGGTGTTCCGGGCATGTCCCACCGGGAGGAGACCCAGAGGAAGACCCAGGACACGCTGGAGGGACTATGTTTCTCGGCTGGCCTGGGAACGCCTTGGGATTCCCCCAGAGGAGCTGCTCCAAGTGGCTGGGGAGAGGGAAGTCTGGGCCTCCCTACTTAGGCTGCTACCCCCGCGACCCGACCCCGGATAAGCGGAAGAAAATGGATGGATGGATGGATGAAATTATATAACATGAAGTAAATTTCTCCTTTGTAATTTAATTGGTGCATTTTTTGTGTATTTATTAATTTATCAGTCCATATACAGTACATGCTTTTACTTCTAATTATGTCAGTTTTGATCTTCCATAACAATGAACATACCAAACAATGAAGAAAAAAAAACTAAAGTAGTCAGCACTTACCCATTACAGGGTTGGCCTCACAGGTACTTCTTTGTGTACAACTGGATCCAGAAGCTTTAGGTATTTTTCTCCCAGACTAGCCAAGGGGAAAAAAAAGACAATGTAGTACTGAAATGTGTGTGTATACAGTATTTAAATGTTAAAATTTACAGATTATACCTGACAACAGGTCCAGAGGAAAATGTTGGAGCAGGTAGGTGGGAGACCTTTAAAACAAAAGTACATTTACTCTTAAAGTACAAATACATTTTTTAGCATATATGATTGATTGACTTTACCTGATCTAGTCAACACTTACCTGTTCAGGGAGTGGCTCAGGGATATGTCTTTATGTACAACTGGATCCAGCAGCTCTTGGTCTTTTTTCTCCAAGACAAGTTGGTAAATTGACAGAAACGTCCAAGGAACAAACCAATTAAATACTGAAAGAAAAAAAAACACACACACACACACATATATATGCACTTTATTCTTTTAGGTTAGGTACAAGTACATGTTGTGACATCTGACTAATCAACTTCACTTACCTAAAAGTAACATGCAAATCAAGCGCATGGCCAGCACTTCAAATTGTGTCCCGCATTACTGGAAAAGAAGAATATTTCATTTATATTTGCAAATAATAATGAAGGTTAAAAGAATTATGAACACACACACACATTTATATGTTAGTTTGTTTCCTCACAGTAAATGAAACAGGATAAAGAGGGTCTTCATTTCATGACAAAGTAAATGATAAAAGCAGCAATGTGTATTAGGATGGATATATAGTGTAAACCTGTGATTCTCAAAATACACAAAGTACATGCTGCATCAGTGATTGATTGGCTTTATCTAAACTGATTAACATTTACCTGTTTAGAGAGTGGTCTCACTTCTTCTTTATGTACACCTGGATCCAGCAGCTCTTGGTCTTTATTTTCAAGACAAACTGGTAAATTGACAGAAAAATGAAAGGGGAAAACCAATAAAATACTGAAAAATGTGTGTGCATACAGTATGTAAATGCAAAAATATACAGATGTTACCTGACAAGTCCGTGTGAAAAAGTTGTGACAGGGACATGTGGGAGATCTTTAAAAAAAAAAAAAAAAAAGTACATTTAATGTTTTTGGTTAAGTACAAGTACGTGTATCTGTGATTGATTGGCTTTACTTATTATAAGTAACCTGTAAATTAAGCACATAGTCAGCACTTAAAATTGCATCCTGGATTTGATACAACAGTGAAATCTATTATAGTTCTCTATTATTGCATAAAAAGCTTTATTTCAGTTTAACATATAAAAACAAACATTGTAATGGAAAAACATTACAAAATTACAAATACATATGATGGAGATGTTCAACATTTATCATCTAAAACTAATTACTCTGAACAATAATTCTTACCCAGCTCACTTTAATATAATGTTCTCTGTTCACATTCAAACAATTAATTTGAGATACAAACAGTGTTGGTCCTTGAGGAAGAACAGACAAACTTCTTTGTTTGTTCATGGTACAATGTTTTGATTAGATGTTCCTGCCTCATGCAGAACCCTGACTGCAGTTTATCTATCTGTATGTTGTCAGAGATTTGTGTAACTTGTCAACTCCTCCTCCTACTTGTATAAATGGTTTGTGATTGCTGCACAATTCGGATTTGTGCAAGAATGTGTTCATGAGACCAACCAAGTTTCAGAAGTACATTAAAAAGCCTAATCCCCTTTGCAAAGTTTCCATGATTCTGTCTAACTCATTTCTCTTGTTTATTTCTTGTGTGGTTTTTATTAAGGTAACAGGTGTCTAAACACCTATCATAATACCTTTTTTCTCATTAGATTATCAAAACAATTTAACTAGATACTTTGTTTGAAAAGCACTAGCAATTACAAACATAAGAGGAAGAACAAAACTAACAGTTTAGCATAAAGTGAACTATTACTGTGTGATGAATAGTTTGTTTTTTTATCAAACCAACAGATGTATACATGCCGTAGTTGGTTCGAGCAATCAGCTACTTGTTTTTACATTCAAGTTGAATGGACCGATTAGCTTTTGTTTTCCACTACAGAGTACAGGCATAAAATTTTGCAAAAAAATAAATAAAAAATAAAAAAGTTGCTATGGCCCCTATTGTAAGTCCCGCAGAAAAATGGCTGGTAATATGTTAATGATTACTTACTTTATTTTGTTTTAGTTTAGGGCCTACTACTAATGCTAACTGTGAAATGCTAATAGCTAATCGCTAACTGCTAAAAGAAAGAAACTCACAAATCGACGGCGCGGGGGAAACTATCAAGTCATGCAACACTACACTGCAAAGATAAAGCCCTACAATTCCGTTTTACTCAGTTTGAAGTTTCTTTCATATTACATTTTAATACATTGTTGTCAGAAACTAATGTTAGCGCCGGGGTTAGCATAAGTGGGGAAAGTCGATGTTAACCCGCCTTACTAAAGATAATGATTAAAACCAACTGTTTGCCTTTTTCGTAGAGTACACTGCAAAGATAAAGCCCTATAATTCCGTTCTGTTTGAGGTTTATTTCATAATACATTTAAATACACTTACCACAAGCATGCGAAAGTCCACTGCCTCCGCTCAGCTCAGGTCCGCATGGATGCGCCGCTCCAAGACGCATGCGCGGGAATTGCGAGATTGCGCGATAAATCAAGTGATAAATAATGAAGTCAGAACAAAACAATTCATTCGGTGGAAGAAGGAGAACAACAGGAAAGGCTGCCTTGATCTTCTCTCGTAAATAAGCGACAGGACATGGTTTGAGCAACAGGAAGTGATGTTTACATTTCAGAATAAAATACTTTTTATTTATTTATTTCTTGTATTGCGTTATTAGGTGTAGTCATAGTCTTAAATATAATAGTTTAGTCATAGAATAGTCATAAATGATAGTTTTACAGCTTTTTTGTACAAATAAATCCGTATAGAGCTAGGATTAGTCCGCCCGTGGTGATTTTATTCTGTAAATACGGAAGTTGTGCTCGTTCCTTTTCCTGTTGGTGCGACGTAATCTTCAAAAGTTGACTCCGGCACTGCTGCGTCTGTTGCTTTCAAAAATAAGGAAGGCGCAGTTGGCTTGCAGTCTGGGACCAGATCAGAGCCAGATGTCAGTTTGTAAACCTCTGAGGCTGGCGCATTCGGTCTGCAGGCAAAAACCGGATCAGAACCACACCCAGCTGCAGCTCATTATCTCAGAATCGGGGTGGAACTGGCACACAACACCACGCCGTCTCTGACTGTTATGCGGATCTGGCGACTTGTAAACGAGCCCGGTAAGGAGTTGGCTCAGAGGTGTAAACCGCATCTGACTGTTATGCGGATCTGGCGACTTGTAAACGGATCCGGCCCAAATGTAAATGCTGTCTGGGGACCGTCTTTGGAAGAGCTCGTGTATCTTGCTGTGGTTCATAGTTTGACCACATGGTTTGTTTATAAAAATGGGACTCGAGTCAAGAACCAGGGTAGTCTGTGTTTTGGTACTTTTATTTTTGTACATGTCTGAAACAGTGTTTGTTTTGTTTACACATATAGTAGGCGAGTCATGTTTGGTGCGCGCACACATGCCACCAGCTCCTCGTAGTTTTTTACAAGGGGAGACTGGGCTCAAAAGGTTAGGTTCCCGTACCACGTGGGCGGGCAAACCTGTAAAATTATCAGTTTGTCCTGCTTCATCAGGTCCGAATCTGCTTTCCACACGGGNATCGATTATTGAAATAATCGTTAGTTGCAGCCCTAAATGACAGACCTAGTGTATTTTTGCCCTATTCACCAGTTTCCAGCATGTAGGAGCAAAACTAATAAAATCCAGTTCCAAAGAGAGGTTAGTGTTTTTACCAGTATGGACGTAACTGTGATTATGCAGACGCTGCATGCCCAATGAATGCTGCTGCTGAGGGTTGCCAGATAATTTTAAAATGTCTTATTTACCCCTGCTTTTCTATGCACACGTTCAACAAACACAGCACACACCTCATCTTAGAATATCTTTATTCAGAACATATGATTTTAGGGCATACTGTACTGTCATTTTAAAGCGATAGTTCATAATTTCTTATCTGGCAACACGAATGACACGAGAACTACAGTGCTTTTCATGTAAACCTGACCTTTTTTTTTTTACCCCCAATAAACATTGGAGAAAAAAAAATGTTTCCAGAGGTTGATCTCATGTAAACGGAGCCTTATAGGTAGATCACTTTGACTTTGTCATTTTAAAAGTAGCTCGCATGATGAAAAAGTGTGGGCACCCCTGTTCTAAATAATGTTTCTAAAGTCTAAATGCTATGAGCACAGAATGTCATGAGCTCAGCTCTCTGCCTCCAGCTACTCTCTGCCACCTGCCAGCGCTCTCGGCCACGCCCACTTCTCCTCTGCAGATATTAGGACAAGCTGCAGGAGGGAGCTTATCCCTGCACATGTGGGCTGCACACACGTGTACCGTAGCACTAGCAGGTGCTAAGTAATATTAAATAATCTATTTTAAAAATTAAAAATAGCCATGCCGATCGTGTGGCTCATCCATCAATCAGCCAATTGTGTTGTCATTTCCAATTTTATTTTGAAAAATTGTTAAAGAGTGAGTCTGTGAAAGTCAAACCGCGAAGCAGCGAGGGATTATTGTACCGTAATTTGAATGAGTGTTAGGACTGAAATATGCTGTCTGGTAAATTGTAAATATCTCACAAACATCAATTGTAAAATACAATTAAGCTTTCCAAATGCACAAAAGCTAGTACTGTACTTCTTCAAAAATATCCTAGAAATTTTTCTTAAGATTTCAAATTTACATCGTAAATTTATTTATTTATTTTCAGTATTTAAAGACACCGGCTTCAATCCTAAATTCAGGTTTCATCAATTTTTAAAACTAAAACAAAGAAACTTAACAGTATTTTTACATTTGAGATGATTATTCTAGGTTCTTATGCTGCTCTAACAATGACTGCTATTGTTGTAAGCTTATATAAAGATACAAAAACATGCAAGAAAAAACTAAACACCAAGGCCATTTGTTATATAAAATATTTAGTTTGTGTGGATTTTAGATTTCTTCAACATAATTTGCAAGTAATATTTTTTTAGATTGTTAAAAGCACACCGTAAGAGCACAGAATACATGTAAGCTCAAATGTTTTCTCTGAGAAAAATGTTTAAAACATTTTTCCCTCTAATGAAACAAAAAAATAAAATAACTGTGCCCTGCTAATTTTATGTTTTTAAGAATGATTTTTAAAAGTCAGTAAAATAATTTAGTTCAAAACTGATTCATTCTCTCTGCAATATTCCAATGATTACTTGACTGTCAGAAAAGGCTGCATTCAAGGCCTTTTACTTGGTTGCTCACTCGTCCGTTCTGATCGCTCAGGTGTTGGATTTAGCTTTGAGGAATGGAAGAGGATCGGGGAATGAAAACGAATCGAGGAACAACTTCGCACCACAGATGCAAGAGATGGAAGACAACAGACGATGTGCGTCACAAACCGAGCATGCAACTGAAAATGATCAATCTGATGTGGCCGTCCCATAATCATAATTATTATTATTATGTTGGGCCAAGCTTACACTAAACCTGGTTTTATTTATTTTAATAATCAGCTAGGAGCACAAAAAAAAAAGCTTGGTTATGGAATTAGAATGCCTATTGATTTTAGTATCATCATCAATATGCCTTTCAGTCATCTGTGAGGTTTTCTTTACGAAGAAATCAATAAAAATAAAAAAAACTAATGTGTGCACCCATCGAACATTCTGAATAATAATTAAAAAAATTATCCACCTTGGCACTAGACCATTTTCTCTTCCTCTTGTCTATTCTTTCTCCAAGCAACTTCTCTTTCCAGGTCAAAGTTGAGTGGCTTGTCTCAGCGTTCCATTTCCTGTGGGCGTAGCCCTTTAAGCCACGCCTTTTGGGTTTACCCTGTGCTTTGCACCAACATTTGAAAACTTCTAGTCCACGCCCACCTGCTGTGGGCCCACGCCCTCGGTCCATAAGAACCCCTCTCGACCGAGGAACTGCTCCCAAAATTTTTTCACCAACTGAAGACTACTAGCAAGATAAGAAGACCACTATGGATCCCAGCCAACCATTCAAGTGCTGCACAGGATGTTTTAGCGGGTACATCCAGAAGGATGACAAGCACCCGTTCTGCGAGTCCTGTCTCGGACCCAACCACGCTCGGCAGGCCATGGTCCAGAACCTAACCTGTCGAGCCTGCATGTTTCTGCCGATGGAGGAAAGGCAGCGCCGGTTCAGCCTCTTCCCTCCGACGGAAGTAGGTCTGCAACCGATGGAGGACTCACTCAGCCTCGGCTTCGAGCAGCTGGCTGACTACGGGTCCTCGAGGGTATCTAGCGAGTCCGGTCTGTACTCTCCCGAAGGGTCAGACCCGACTTCGTTTTTTCTCCGCATGCCGGAGTCGACTAGCCTCCTCGTCACGCCATCTCCCGTGGGAGGCGCGGGGCCGGCCATACCCTCCACCGTGGGAGCAGTCATGCCCGCCGGAGCGGCCGCCACGAGCTACGCGCCGGGCCCAGCGTCTCCAACCCAAGTGCCCCTCCGGCCTCAGGACGAGACACCAGGCAGCAGCCGAGCGCCATCCCCTGGGGACCCAGGACAAGAGCAGACGAGCAGGACGAGCACGTGTCTCTGAACAGCGCTCTGCCCGGACTGACCAGGTGGGCGGCTAGCGCGTGGAACATGGAGGTCCCTGAAGGCACCACGCCACAGTCCTCCTCACGCCTGGCGGGAAGATTTGCCGCCAAATCGGGGAGCGAGGAGCAGAACATCTGGCCCTGCCTCCCTGAAATCAAAAAGCTGCTGCAGGCACAGACCAGCAATCCGCTGAAGAACAGAGCTCCGGTCCTGTCTTTCATCCCAGCTACGAAGGTCCAGGGGCTGACAGACCAGATCTTCCCCCCGGTGCCGCCGCTGGAGTCCAGCTTGCCCGGCGTCTTTGGAGTCAAACCAGCAAAACACGTGGGGACAGCTGTTACACCGCCGTCGGCGGGGGACCAGTTTTCCACCAAGATGCAGGACCGCATCCACAAATGCTCCGCGCAGGTGGGGGCGGTCGCAAATAACATTGCCTTTTTGGCGTACGCGGTCGGGCAGGAGCCGACGCACGAATCTGCAGGAGCGGCTCTGGACACCATCACATACATGTGCGAGCTCCTGGCCACCTGATCAGCCAGGATCTCAGCGTGGGCCACGCTGCTGCAGCGACAGGTTTGGCTAAAACTGTCCTACTCCATCCCTGAGGATGTTAAGAAGATGCTGCTGCAGGGGCCGATTTCTGCTCAGGGCTTTTTCGGGGAGCACTACAAGACTGTGTTCGAGCAGCTGCAGTCCTCCTCCGACGCCCTGGAACAGGTCCGTAAACACTCAGCTTCGCCTAGAGTGGACCCTCGTGCAACACCCGGGCCGGCGCGCCCGCGCGAGCAGAACAAGCAGTACCGCAACCAGCAGGGTTTCTCTGCGCCCTATCAAACTTTCGCCACGCCGCAGCCTCCAGGCACGTCAAAGTTTTACCCGTCCCCATACTCCCAGAGACCCGGGTAAGGCAGGGGAAGGGGTCAGAGCGGAAAGAAAGACCAGTGGAAGAAGTGACGGTGTGCGGGAGATGTTTTTTCACAGTGTTTTTGTTTCAAGCAAATAAAGTTTCTGTTTTTGAAAACAGTGTTCTTTGTTCAAACACGATGGTTGCCCTTTCTCCGAGGCTCGTGAACGCATCTCCGAACTCAGATGACAAAACAGTCGACTGTTTCCTCACAAGATGTATCACAGAGCCGGTCTGTACGTGCGCTACGTGACCCACCTGTGAGCCCCCCGCCGCCTCCCCACTCAACTGGGGAGCGCGCTCACGTGACTGATTCAGGCTCAGAGCTCTGAACAGCACGAACGAGTCGGGCACACTTTTGCTTTCTTTAAAAAGGCTAATTTTCATGAGCCTGGTCTGGACACTTCTGTCCCGGCCAGGACTTTGTCGTATCTCTCGCCATCCGAGCATGCTTCAGGTACAGTCACTGACTCATTCAGCAAACGCCCTTTTCCAGCCGGGTCTCCCTTGGGCCAATGCGGACTCTGTCCGCATGGCGGCGATAGAGACCAGTCTATCTCGTCTCAGGCGAAGGAACGTTATGGCTGCTCCGCTGTCGAACCACAGTGCAGCTTGGCTCCAGACTTGCTCGTTAAACAGCTGGTTACGAGGTCTGGTTCTGAACGGCTACGCTCTGCAGTTTGCAGGGACACCGCCCAGTTTCAATGGGGTCGTGGGGACGAAACTCACGTCCCCGGCTCCGGGCAGGAACTACTGACCAAGAACGTCATTTCCCGGGTCCCCTTGGGCGAGGAGCGCACCGGGTTTTATTCAAAATATTTCCTGGTCTCCAAGAGGTCGGGAGGTCTCAGACCGACTCTGGATTGGTCGGCTTTCAACAGATACGTTGTCAAACGTCCATTTCATATGTTGACGATAAAACGTGTGCTCGAGTGTGTGACGTCAGGGGGCTGGTTCGTAACAATCGATCTCCGAGACGCTTACTTCCATGTACCGATCGTGAAGAAACACCGGAAATTCCTCAGGTTCGCCTTTCAGGGAACCTGTTGCGAGTTCAAGCGCCTCCCCTCCGGGTACGCGCTCGCCCCGAGAACTTTCACGAAGGTCATCGATGCAGCCCTAAACCCGCTGCGGTCGCAGGGGCTGAGGGTAATCTATTACATCGACGATCTATTGCTCCTGTCTTGGTCGAAGACAGAAGCAGCAGAACAGACGCTGATCTTAGTGAATCATTTGACCCAATTGGGCTTTGCCATAAATTGGGAAAATAGCTCCACTTCACCAGCACAACAAACAGTTTATTTAGGCGTGAGTCTCTGCACCGTGAGCATGAGAGCTCGCCTCTCAGATCAGAGGAAGGAGTCGCTGACGTCACTCCTTCAGCGTGTCCAGCCCCACAGAACTGTTTTCAGCGATCACAATTATGCGGCTGTTAGGGATGATGGCCGCGGATCACGCTGTTCTAAAACTCGGGTTATTGAACATGCGGAAGTTACAGAGATGGTTTATTCGCCAGAGAATAGACCCTGTACGCCACGAAAGACGCCGAGTCACGATCCCTCCCTCAGTGAGGACGGACCTTGTTTTCTGGGGGAATCCCAGGACTCTGTCAGAAGGGGTTCCCCTGGGCAAAGTGACGTCACGGAAGGCGGTCTTCACCGATGCGTCTCTTTCCGGTTGGGGGGGCACATGCCAATCTCAGACGGTGGGCGGGACGTGGCCACCCGGCACGTCTCTTCACATCAACGTGTTGGAATTATTAACAGTGCACAAAGTTCTGAGGCACTTTGTTCACATGCTTCGACAGCAGGATGTCCTCGTGCACACGGACAACAGAACAGCTGCTGCTTATATAAACCGCGAGGGCGGAGTCCGCTCAGCGCAGCTCCTGAACACAGCCAGGGAGCTGCTCTGCTGGGCTCACGTTCACCTCAGATCACTGAGGGCTGTTTACATCCCAGGTGTTCTAAACAGGGGGGCGGACATCATGTCGAGAGGGGGACCTCTGGACAGAGACTGGACGTTACACCCGAACCTGGTGTCCCAAATCTGGACCAGGTTCGGGAGGGCGGAAGTGGACTTGTTGGCGACGCGAGAAAACTCAGTGTCCCCTGTTTTTTTCCCTGAGTCCCCTCGACACCCCCCCGCTAGGGGTGGATGCATTGGCCCACAAACCATGGCCCAAAACATTAATTTATGCGTTTTCCCCGGTCCCTCTACTATCAGCACTGCTGGAGAGAGTGAGGGAAGAAGGAGTATCAGTAATTCTGATCGCTCCAGAGCGCATGAACGCACCATGGTTCCCAGTTCTGCAGCAGCTGGCAGACCGCTCCTGGAAGCTCACCTGGAGGGACGATGCTCTCCTGCAGGCAGGGGGCGCAATAAGGAGTCATCCAGTAATTAGGTCAGCATCTGTGGGCTTGGATGCTGAACGACAACGCTTAGAAAACCTGGGGTTTTTCTAAAGAGGTCATTGGAACCATTCAGGGTTCACGCGCGCAGTCTACAATCGCTGTTTATGCATCAAAATGGGCTGTTTTTCAGCGCTGGTGCTTAGAAAAACAACTGGACCCATGTTCATGTCATCTGGGCCACATTTTTCTCATACTTACAACTGTTATTGGACAGAAACCTGGCCTTCAGCACCGTTAAAACGTATGCTGCTGCAATCTCTTCATGTCATGAGGGGGTTTAATGACAGAACTGTGTTCAATAATCCCCTGATGAAACGTTTTTTAAAGGGTGCTCGCCGTCTCAGGCCGGTCTCTCGTCCCTTGGCCCCTAAATGGGATCTAGTTATTGTGTTAAATGCTTTAACGAAGGATCCTTTTGAGCTTCTGAGTGAGGTTTCTTTAAAACTCTTATCACTCAAAACAGCTCTACTGTTAGCATTGTCATCAGCTAAAAGAGTGAGCGACCTCTCTGGCCTGTCTGCCTCTCCTTCCTTCCTGAAGATTCAAGGAGATGGGTGTTCTGCTGAACTCAGGCCAAATCCTGCGTTTTGAACCTAAGATTATCACAAGTTCATTCAGGTCCAGGATCATCACATTGGATGGTCTTTGCCTTCCTCCTCATGCTAACTCTGAGGAAGAGCAGTTGCATTTACTTTGCCCAGTGCGAGCCCTCAGGTGTTATGTGAATCGCACAGCTGCGACACGTAAATCTGATAGGCTCTTTGTGCATTTCAGAGAGTGTTCTCAAGGTCAACCCTTGACCTCTCAACGGTTGTCACACTGGCTGTGTGAGGCTATTTCCCAGGCCTACATTTCATCTGGTCTACAGCCTCCTGACGGTGTTAGAGCTCACTCTACTCGAGGGATGGCGACTTCCACAGTTTTACTCAGTGGCGTCTCTGTGCAGGATA
>JBBPBX010001705.1:43423-98920 GCA_038048925.1 Garcialebias charrua | reverse complement strand
ACAGTGTATTATATGGTGTTTTGTGGTTATCTACAAAAATAATGCAGCCTTAATATTCCCTTAAATTATCAGCACTTTCAATTAACCCCAATTTTATTATCTATGAGTATGTTGATGGAAAACTCAATCAGCCCATGAAGCATGCCTCAACGTCCTGATGCACAATCTGTCCAACATCCTCGCTCCTCTGATTGGCCGCAGCTTCATGGGTTTGAGTGACCTTTTCTCAAATGTCACAGCGGCTGTGTCGCAACAATCTTCTGCATCACTTTCCATTTTTAAACCTTTCTATAAAAAGAAAACATAAAAATAATCCGTACTATCAGCGCCGGTCATGGAAGAGAATCACCACCTCATTAGCACTCTTGTCTGAGGGGCTAATTGTGGGATGGATGGGAGGATCTCAGCATCATAGCTGAGCCTGGAGCGTCCTGGACTTGGACTTTTAATGCCGCTGCGGTGCAGTCCGTGCTGCAGCTGTTACACTTTCCACTTTACTGCCACTCTTCATTGCACCTGATGAAGGAAAAGTAAAAGAAAAGTATGTAAAAGTGGATGATCTTCTCTTTTAAATTAAAAGAGCCATCGAATGTCATTAATTCCTCCCTGGATCATTTGAATGATCCCACACAGCACTGTGATCCCAAACACCCTGTGATGAAACAAACTATTGTGTTTGTCCTCGACCCAATATGTTAATCCAGGATTAATTATGGGCCAGCCCTAATGAGCATCTCTCTCGCTCTCTCAGATATGTAAATATCTCCACCAGCAGTGGAGAGGCTGTGGTTAACTCTGTGTGAGGGAGGCTGGGCAAGGCAGAAAAAGACAAGGACAAAGGTTCAGAGGTCATTTCAAAATATATCCGTTCATTACAAACAAACTTATAAAAAAAATCTCATTTGATGACACTGCACAGCAAATAAATGAACCGATGTAATTAGGCCATGAGCAACCGAACCAGCATCTCCATCTTCTTCTGTCTTTGTTCTCAGGTCGTGAAGGCAACAGGTCCAGGACAGAAACCCAGACATCCTTCTCTGGGTGGAGCAGAGCAGCTGACTTGGGACCAGAAAGTTGCGGTTCGATTCCCAGCCAGGCCTGGCCTACATGTCGCGGTGTCTCTGAGCAAGACACCCAATATTCCTCCCTGGGCGCCCACATGGCTGCCCACTGCTCCACCTGGGTGTATCACATGTGTGACGGGTTAAATGCAGAGAACTGAGTTTGTCATTGGGAACATACGATGATGACATCTAATCAGACGCCCAAACCATTTTAACTGACTAGTTTCTATAGTGGAGAAGCAGTGGATTTACTCTGAGCTCTCCCCTGGTTGATAGCGCTCTTCACCCCATCTCCAAGGCTGAGCCCCACCACCCTATAAAGAAGCTCGATTTCAGCTGCTTGTTTGGATCTTGTTCTTTTGGTCATGATCCAGGAGGTTGGAACATATAGACCAAGCTTTGCCTTTTGACTCAGCTCTTTCTTCACCACAACAGACTGAAGCAACGCCCTCATTACTGAGGATGAGGCCCCAATCCATCAATCCATCCCCCGCTTCATCCTACCATCATCCAAGACGCCCATATGCTTGAACTCCTTTACCTGAGGAAAAAGGAGCGTTCCACCTTCCTGTCAAGAACTGTGGCCTCAGACTTCACTGTGCACGGCCCTATAGTGCAAGATCAGGGTCAACAGTACCACGTCATCTGCATAAAGCAGAGATGAGAGCCTGAGGTTCCCCCTGCACCTCGAGATGGTGGCCATGAACACCACCTACAGGTTCAGAACGAGGAAGTCCAACCCGCTCCCAGAATGAGCTCCAGTTTGTATCAAGCATGTGGACACAGCTCCTGCTTTGGTTACAGGTAGTCCTCGACTTACGACGCCCCCGACTTACGACGTTTCGGACTTACAAATGCATCTCATCATATAAAAAAATAAATAACGTTTTTTTTTTTTACATTAAAAAAAATAGAAAAAAATAGATGTACTGTACAGTACTGTACAGTTACCAAGCACTTAGCCTATCCTAACACAGTTAAGGAGTGAGCTGAATTGTGTCCCTCCTCCCAAGCAGGCTCCATTCACATAAAGGGAGCTAGCTCCCTTTATGTGATAGGGAGACAATTCAACTCACTCCTTCATCTTTAAAAACTGTGTGATGAACAACAACAACAACACAGCACCCCTTTGAAAACAAATAGATATACACATCTATTTGTTTATTTAAAAAAAAAAAATATATATATTTTTTGTATGTGATCCTACTTACGAATTTTTGACTTACGAACGGCCCGCAGGTACGGAACCCGCTCGTAAGTCGGGGACTATACTGGGACCGGATAGCCCTTTAAAGCAACCAGATCACGTGACTGCGCATCCTCCTCGTGCGAGGGGGCAGGACGCTGTGGCGCGCTCCGTGCACGCAGACAGTTGGGTCCTCCTCATCATGCTCGTGAAGCCTCCTCTCTGACACTGTGCGTGCAGCTCGCCCGCAGCAGAGCTCGGAGCAGACGAATAACTCCGGCCGCCTTGTGCGCGTGGAGATGGGCGCTCGGGAGTGGGCTGCTGCCCGCCAAGTGTGACGGTGTTGGGAGCGGGAGGTGAGAGGATGTAAGACCACCACCCCCTCCACCTCCAACATGCAGAAGGGGATGAGGCTGAACGATGGACACGTGACGTATCTCGCGCTTCTGGCCAAGAGGGACGGCACGAGGCGAGGACTCCTGTGCAAGAAGAGCTCGGACAACACGAAATGGCACGCCAAGTGGTTCTCGTTGCTGCAGAACATGCTGTTTTATTTCGAGAGCGACTCCAGCTCGCGCCCCTCGGGACTCTACCTGTTGGAGGGGTGCGCGTGCGAGCGCGCGCCGTCCCCCAAACCGCTTCTCTCTGCTAAGGAATGCTTAGAGAAGCAGGTAAGACTCGAGACAAGTCGCCACCCACGAGGGACGTCCTCTGAAAGTTGCTGCCATCGCTGCAGCTGCACACATGCTTGTTTTATTGATGTTTTTATTTGTTCTGTGTATGTAAACAAGCTGAGGTTTACTTCACTTGACGTGGTGACGTCATCCCAAGTGATTGTCTCTGTTTGGCTGCTTACATTTAGCTGAGGGAACACTTTGCAATTGGCTAGGGTAGCTAGGTGGGCACTGCCGCGCTCGCATATTCCAGAGGCTGCGGGTTCGAGCTCAGACCTGGAAAAACAAACAAAATAACACTGTTGCTTTATGCTTATAGGGAAGGGAGCAGTGGAAAGAAAAAGCATGCTGTAAGAAAACTTTGCAAACCGTTTTGAGCTTCTTTATCATCTCAATGTGTGTGGCATCATTTAGCAAACAGGAACTGGAGAATCAGGACGAAACTTCAACCAGGTCCAAACTTTGCTGTTTCAGGTTGTCATCTTGTGTCCTCCTCCCTCCTTTGTCGCTTTAACGTATTGATTTAATTGCCTTGATATTAATAATAGCATCCTACCTTAGCAACTGTGTCTCCCCCGGTTTATATCTCATTTGACAGCTCCCCTCATTGACATGAGCTGTTAACAACATCCACGACCAGCAGCCAAACCACAGCACAGCCCTTCTGCTGTTTATCACTGCACCCCCAGTCTGGTTTAGCAACACTGTTACAACATACAACATGTGCAACAATATCCAAACATTTTGACTGAACGATGACTTTTAGGAAAACCAGTGCAGGAACTATTAAATCTGGGATTTAGGAGCCAAAGACTGCAGTCACCTTCTGATGTCTGCACAGAGACCCATAGGCGTAGCCAGGATTTTATGAGGGGCGGTAAGTAGTTTGAAGAAAAAGTGGACCTGTAGGACTACATGTACTCTGATTGGTTCATTGGCAGTGGAACACGTTACTTCAAACGTGTAAACAAGCTACAGGTAGTCCCTGACTTACGAGCGAGTTCCGATACTACGACTATCTCGTAAGACGAAAATCTCGTATGTCGGGGACTACTGTACCTTTATTTACCACATGAGCCGCCACTGATACACGTACATGCACGGTAATGAACAGTTACCAAGTAACCAAGCACTTTGCCTATCCTAACACTGCTAATTTTTATAAAACATCAATAAAAAATAAAAAATAAATTTCTTACTTTGAGCTGCAGCTTGTCTCGTCTGTTTGCATGCTAGCTTGTTGCACGTCCGAGCTCTGCAGCTTCGTGCCAGCTCCACGCGGTCCACTCGGTCCAAACTGTTCACAGGAAGGACTGTTAGTAAGTTAACTTCATACATTTGGAGCCAGAAAAAGAGTTTAATAACTTACCGAAAGCCGTTTCTCCGCGGTGTTCGTCCATCCATCCAAACGAGCTGCCCGCGTTAGCTGCACTCGTTAGCTGTTGTTAGCTCCATGTTAGCTGCGCTCGTTAGCCTGTTAGTTCATCCAAAGGGTGTCGGCGCTCGCTGTTTCTCCGCGTCAGCTCAGTGTCCCCGACATCTTAGGCTGCCAGGCGGACATTGAGGCGAGCTCCCGGCCGCAGATGGCCCCTCCGCGCATGTCGGCTTGGTGTTCCCGCCCGCGTTAGTTCTGCTCGTTAGCTGCACTTGTTAGCTGTTGTTAGCTCCATGTTAGCTGCGCTCGTTAGCCTGTTAGTTCATCCAAAAGGGTGTCGGTGCTCACTGATTCTCCGCGTTAGCTCGGTGTCCCCCGACATCTTAGGCTGCCAGGCGGACATTGAGGCGAGCTCCCGGCCGCAGATGCCCCCTCCGCGGCCTGTCGGCTTGGTGTCCCCAACCGCGTTAGCTGCACTCGTTAGCATGTCGGGCGGCGTAGTGGGAGCGATCGCGGAGCGATCCGCGGCTGCTGCTCCGGGCCTGAGACGTCCACAGAGTTCACCGAGCGTTTCCAGCTAATTTATCCGTATGAGGCAACCCTAATCGGACACACGGTCCTCCTCAGCCAGCTGGCAGGAGCTGTAACTAAACGTAAAATGGAGGACACAGGCGGCATTTCCGGAAACGGCCGGAAGCTGCGCAATTATGATAAAAAATTATAATTTTTATTATAATTATTATTTATAAAGCCTTTAAAACAACCACAGCTGCAACAGAGTGCTGTACACATGAATTTAAGAACATTTAAACACACAAAAAAATCATATTTTATTAAATATGATAACCTTGTAAAGTCGGAACCTAGTATGTCGATGTCGTCGTAAGTCGGGGCCACCTGTAATTAGAAAAACATGGACGCTCCGTTTCAGGCTTCCTGTGAGTAACTATGTGTCCTATCACTGTAAACTTAGCTTGGATAGAATGGGGGAACTGGTACCAATTTCAGATAAATTACTGTTCCCAACATGGCGGAAATAGACAAAAACAAGGGAAAAAAAACATGGCGAAAATCGTCGTCACAAACTTAGCTTAGCTATAGCATGTTTTAGCATTATTCCATATCTTATAAAAACGTGACCCACTTCTAATCTCTCTAACATCAAACAGTACTACTTAAAATACACAAATTAACAGTTGAATCAAAACCCACAATGTAATTTTACCGTTTGAATCCACCGTGTTGCCTTCCAAGCCAGGACAGAGTGAACTTCGTCTTCACCTCACAGTTCTATATCTCGCGGGAGTTGTAGGCGGGACTTCATAGGCAAAGTGGGCGGTTCGTTTGAACCCTCCGAACCCCCCCTGGCTACGCGCATGGAGACCTCACAATAAAAGCAAAGCAATGGGATACATGTATTTAATTATTATTAAATGGCACTAAGGGTATGTTTTCCCCACTTGTTGAAATGGGATGATATGCTGACGATCAGCCCATACTGCAAACAGAACAAGTTTAATGCAAGATTAAGGAACTCATAAAACTGCAACGTTGAGCTAAATGTTTCGGCACTCAGTCAATGATGCCATGTTGAGTTCAGTTGAAGCAAATAAACATTTGTTCAGGTTTTGCCCTCTGGTTAGAAATAATTTAATTTCATCTGAAGATGTTTTTGCCCCATAAAACAAATTTAACTGCTCAAGTAAAACCAACCTCCAATGCTTAATACTAGACAAAAGTCTGATTCACACATAAAAATGTAAAAGTATTGCTTTTCTTTTACATTTACTGTTAATCAGACCAGACCAAACTCCTAGCATGTGTCTTGCTGGTCTGTACTTCTGATATTACAGCAAAACACTCACTTTACCGAGAAAAACAAGCACTAATCATCATTTGCAAGCATCAGAGCCGTGTTTTCAGTTAACCGCCCCATCTCCGGAGGTCAGTGAAGGTTTAGACTGCAATCCAAAAACTGAAGTGTTACCCTTTCCCTCGTGTAAGTGGTGCAATAGAAACTCCCTGCATCCATAGTAACCTCGACTGTGGACCAAATTTGGTATTGCATCAGTAAGGGCGCTCGGTATTCGGTTACAAAATGATGATCGCTACGCCGAGCCATAATCAAATTACTCCAAGAAGATATCTGATCTAATCTGATACACCTTTATACTTATACACCCCTCCTCTGCCGATGTGGGGAGCTCTTAAACGGAGATAAATCTGTGCCAAAGCAAATCAACCCGTGCAAAGACATCCAAAACTAACAAGATATCATCGAACTGGATTGTGCAATGTTAACAAAAACTGTTTTGGTTTTTTTCTCTAATAACAAAGACTGAATCATACAAACAGAATCAGTCTAGTGTTTGGATGACTTTCAGACACAGTTATTGAGACATGTCTGGGTTTAGGAGGTGTTATTGCCAACAGCAGCAGTTGTTTCTTCAGTGTCTTTCCGGCTTTTATCCCAAGACAACTTGGTCAAACGAGGGGAAGTTATTGCAAAATTAAGGGTACGGGACGGAATCGGACTGCAGGAAAAGTGTGTGACTGATGAATGAAAAAAGGGAGAGCAGATCTTGAAACTTTCATGAGCTAGAAGCTGGGTTGCAATAGTTGAGGGTTACTGGGAAATGATATTGAATAGGTTTGGATGGGATAAGAAGCAGCAGGTAGTAGTTCTGGATACATACCTCCTCTTCATGGTTGGTGAATTCACTCGGCTCGTTTTCTTTCTCGGTTTTGTTGTTATTATTCATCCTGATTCACTTCGTCTCCTTGCACTGCTCTTCCTTCAGGACACCCACAGATTGAGAGATGGATAAGGAGTCCCGGCTTCACTGTCCCAGTTCTAGTTCATCAACACCTCTCTTCTAATGAAAGGCTGGGGCAGTGTGTCCGCAGTCGTCCTCTCAGCAGCATTCCCTGGAAAGCTTCTCCTGGAGGCTCTTGTTGTTGCCGTTTGGTCTCCCCAGCCCCCGAAAGTGAAGCGCAGCTTTTCAATGTTCATTGAACCGCGCCGCAGGCAAACTTCTCTCCGCGTCTCCCTCCGTGCGCAAGAAGGGAGGGAGGCTGGGGAGGGGTTTCGGGTGGGGTGGAGAGGGTGGGGATGCACCGCAGCTCTGATCGAGATTTATCAAGTGAAGCTGCAGTGGGAAGAAAAAAAAATTGCTTCCTTCACCTTTTTGGACCGGCTGCTATTTCAGTCCTGCGAAACATTCCTGAGACGCTCCTCGGTCTGAGCCCCAAACCGGTGTTGTTGTGGAGACTATAGTCTTACATGTCCTTGCATGTCTCTTTTAGAGAGGACACGTGAAGGGTCTACTTTATAGCTCTGTGCTTTAAAGGTGTCTTATTGCAAACCTGAGCACAAAAAGGAAGTTTGTGCTCAGTTGATCAGTCACTGTGCCAGAGGGACACCCTGGACAGGTCTCCAGTCCATCACAGGGACACAGAGACAAACAACCATTCACTCTCACTCACATCTAGGGACAATTTACAGTTACCAATCAACCTAACATGCATGGTTTTTTTTGTCTGTGGGAGGAAACCGGAGTACCTGGAGAACACCCATGCATGCACTGAGAGAACATGCAAACTGTACTTAAATGGCACCCTGGCCAGGATTTGATCCAGTGATCTTCTTGCTGAGAAGCAGCAGCTATACCAACTATTCCACAGTGCCACCTGTTTTGTTGATGAGTTTTTGTTTTGTTTTTTGTAACGCTTCTTGTCAATCAGTCTAAAACCGTAAGTCTTTTCGTTTAAAGCCTGTCAAGACGCAAGGTTTTTCAATGACTATTAAAAATTTTAATATAATAATACAGTAATAATAAATAAACTTTATTTGCACCTTCCTACAATGCCTTGCATTGACCAAGGTGCTTAACAGGACAGAAAACATAAAACCGGTACAATAAATCAGTGAAAATAAAATAAAAGCAACAACAATAAAAGGAAGCAACGGAAATAAAAATGCTACTAAAATACCAAAAGTAATAAAAGTTACACACTGAAAGCTTTTTTGAATTTTTGAATTGAAATTTTTTTTGTTGAATTTTCATATAGAGTACAGGTGCTCCCCGACTTACGAGCGAGTTCAGTTCCTACGAGGTGCTCGTAACACGAAAATTCGTACGTCGGAACACGAAACACGTGTTGTTCGTAAGTCCGGATTTTTGGTTATAAGTCGGAAAATGTATGCTAGCGCTACTACGAACACCCGTTTTTCAACACAAACGTACATACATAAACATGCACAGAACTTTGTTTACAAACGGTTAGCTAACACACTTTCATCTAAAAACACATACCAGTGCTGTATTTTCTGTATTTTCTGTACAACTTTACTGTTCGTTAGTCAGCTTGTAAGTCCGGAACGTCGTATGTCGATGATGTCTTAAGTCGGGGAGCCACTATATGTGCATCATCTGATCTGTTGCCTTCATATATCTCTTCCTACATGTCACTGTGCGTGCTCTCGGGACATTATTACATGCAGTGTTCCCAATGGTGGCCCTAAGGTGTAAATCAGGGGTGTCAAACTCACTTAGAAAAGTGGCCTACATTAAAACCTTTTTTAAACTAAAGGCTGGGGCATAGCTGCGCGCTGGCCCAAGCGCGGCGCCCCGTTGTGTGAGCGCCGTGCGTGCGCCGCTGCCAAGCCCTTTGAACGTTCGCGCGAACGCGCCAAGCTCTTTTTTTATGACCGCGCACGCTTGCGCGGTGTCTCACAATAAACTGCCCTGGTGGCGGACTGTTTTGTATGACACACAAATGAATTAAATTCCTCTTCTTCATCGCTGATCGGGCCTTTTCTTTTGTTTTTTTGCCAAAAGTCAAGTGATCGCTTGAAGCGGTCACCATTCACTTCCTCCTCCGATGAGGAGGAATGAATGAACTTGTCACGAGTGAACTAAACTCATGTCCAACGTGGATGCGCAGGTTCTAAACATTTCCTGGTGTGCTTGTCTGCTGTGTGGGTTGAAGGACCAGCGCTCCCTGTTTTAATTTTAATTTTTAGGACTTTTTTATTAACATATAAACACAGAACAAAGCTGCACAGCCCTCTGCCTTTTCTTCTCAGACCCGACATTCTTCTCAGACCCGACCTGTCAATCAAATCAGTAGGCTGTCAGCAAATGACCAATCAGCGACCTCAATTTGTCCCGTAGCTAAACGCTCCGCCCTGCTTCTGCTCAAATGACATCAAGTATTTGGAGCGAAAACGTTGGAGCCACACGCTGCTTCACGCTGAGCTCTGCTGTGAACCCCCACGCACAGCACACGCGCGTGCCGCGGCGCTCGCTCGAGCGCGGAGCTTTGCCCCAGCCTTAAGGGCCAATTTCAAAAACCACACTAACTCAAATCAGATACCCAAAGTCTTTTCTTGGTTACAGGTTTCTCAACAAGAATTTGGTTGGTGTCATTGTATGTTCACTGTTGTGCTTTTTACATTATAATCAAAGATTACTGAAAAAATTAAAGAGACTGAAGTATTTTACAGTTCACATCACAGCTTGGGGGCCAGATAAGATGTCAACAAAGGCCACATTTGGCCCTCGAGCCTTGAGTTTGACACATTTGGTGTAAATGAACATTTGAAGAAAAAAAAATGGAATTACTTGAAAAAACAACAAACAATAAAATCACAACATTTGGAAAAACCGAAATCCCTTCTGCTTCGGCTTGATGTACTGTAATTCTTTTTTTTTTTCTTCTTCAAATGTTCATTTCCACCTTAGGGCCACCGTAGTTCCCTCAGTGCAGACTGAACTTGGCAAAAGGACCTTCTCCTATCCGCTCCCGTGAGCCAAGATGGTGTAGTGGCAGGGCTTCCGACTTGGGACCCGAAGGACGTGGGTTCGCGCCCCGGCCACTACACCACTACACACCACGGGCGGCCGTGGCGTAGTGGTAATGGCAGTCGTCCCCCGATCGGAAGGTTGGCGGTTCGAATCCCGGTTCCCCACACCATGTGTCGTTGTGTCCTTGGGCAAGACACTTAACCCCGAGTTGCTCCCGGTAGGACTGGAAAGCACCTTGCATGGTAGTCTGCCGCTACCGGTGTATGAATGTGTGTAGCATTCAATGTGTGTAGCGCTTTGAGATTTTCACTAATGAAAAGCGCGTTATAAATTGAATTCATTATTATTATTATTATTATTACACCTTGGGGTGTCTATGAGTGCACACCTAATTCTCCAGCTCCCCGGGCGCTTTCTGGCTGCTCACTGCACCACCTGGTGGTGGTTGGGTTAAATGCAGAGACGAATTTCGTCTGTGTATGGGAAACATACACAGATGACAGGAAAAGACATATTATTCCTGGAATATCTTTCAAAAAGATCTGAAGCTCTCGACCTTGACCTCTCGAAGTGGCTTCAAACATCTGCTAAGTTCATGGGAAAACCCAATGCAGACATGTTCCTGTTTTTAGTTTTCTACATCACTTTACAACCTAGTTTTTTTTTAAACTTTTTTTAATACCATTTCATTTTCACATGTTATTCTCAGTTTGTATGCATCCTTTGTGATAGTCTATTAATGTCCACTGTTGTCACCACTCTTTGTTAAAACCAGGTCTCTCTTGTAAAAGAGTCCCCGAGGTTCAATGGGATTAACCTGTATAAATAAAGCTTGAATTAATCTGTAGGTTACTTTGAACCCAAGTTTGCAGACAGAACTCAAGCGCTTGAAGCAAACAGAAAATCGATTTATTACACAGAGCAAAAAAAATGCAGAAAAGCAATGGGAGACCATAAAGTGGGGTGTCATAACTAGCTGGTAACCAGCACTATGAGGAACCAACACCGAATATAAATGACCACTAATGAACATCAATCACAAACACCTGAGCAAGTGACAACAGGTGCAAGCATCAACTTACTAGGAGAAGTGAGTGCTGGCACACTGAAAACTAAAACCATGAAAACAACAGAAGTAAATCAGACAATAATCACAACCATAAACAAATTTAATCAAACAAAACAGCTATGGATCAGTCAACAAATAAACACAGATCCTGACCATTTGTGTCATTCAATGCCAAAAGTCTTCCACATCATTGTGACAAATATGTGAAATCAGCAGAGTTGTGCTTTGTTGCCAACAATTTCAAGTCATTTATTTATATTGGAAGATTTTTAAGTGTACTTCAGACAGTCTCGGTGCGCGACGGATATTGAGTTGGTCAAATAATCCCAGAATGTCAACAAAGTCCAAGGGAGAACAGTGGAATCAGTGTCCGCAGGTCAAAAGAGAGAAGTTTATGTTTACGTTTATTAAATTTGTTCATTTTTTTTTACAAAAGAAACAATACAAGACAATCCCATAAATGATAATGTACAAAATATAAAAAAATGAAAGGTAGCAGAAAGAAGAATAAATCTTATTATATCTGCCCCTTTTTTCCAACAATCAGATTAAACAATAATAATCTTCAACCAACAGTACAAAATGACTAACTCTTTCTAATTTTCTAACTAATACAATACACATTACGCTATTTCATTTTTTTTTAACACATTCGTTTTGATCATTTTCTTAAATGTAAACATTGACTTGGCATTTTTAACTACATTCTCCAAGCCATTCCATAATCTAATTCCCTGGATTGAGGTAGAACGTCCCTTCAAACTAGTTCTGAATTGTGGTTTTACAAACATCTCTGTCCCCTTAAGATTATAACAACTTTGTCTTTTAACAAAATGCATTTGGATATTTAAAGGTAATGCATTATTTTGAGCCCTATACATAACTGATAAAATATTATAGTCTACCAAATCATGGAACTTCAATAACTTCAGTTGATAAAATAATGTACTTGATGGATGACGGTAATGTTTTCTAGTGATAATTCTTACAGCTCTTTTCTGTAATACAAAAATAGGCTTTGTGATTGTTTTACACGCATTCCCCCAAACATCAATACAATAGATTAAGTGTGGAACAATGATTGTGTTATACAACAAATACAGAGCTTTATCATTCAATAGGTCTCTGACTTTGTACAGTACTGCAATCGATTTAGCTATTTTTATTCTTACAGAATTTATGTGTTGTTTCCATGTCAGTTTGTCATCAATGATAACACCCAAAAACTTCACCTCACTCACTCTACAAATCTCAACACCCTCAATTTTGAGTGGAACATCAACAGTTTTCTTTTTATTACTGAATATCATGTAATTAGTTTTTTCTAGATTTAATGATAATTTATTTATTTTAAACCAAGTTTGTATCTTGACAAATTCTGTCTTTATCAATTCCAACAAATATTTATTTTTTTTCATTTTTTTTATTATTAATTTATTCATTTTACATCAATAAAAAACAACATTTAAACATACAGTGTACAATATAATAGACATAAAATGAAAGGAGGCAGAGAGAAGAAATAATCTTATAGTATCTGCCCCTTTTTTTTCTTCAAAAAAACAAAAAAACACAAAAGCAAACTCAATCCAAACAATTAACTAATGCAATGTTTTTCTAGTAATTGAACAAAAAACTTCATTTTTTGACTAAATACTTACTAATAGAATCGATTTAACTAAAGATTTTCGTATTTTGTTAACAACTTAGATTTAATCATTTTTTAAACACAAGCATAGATTTAGCGTATTTAACATCGTTTTCTAAATTGTTCCATAAATCAATTCCCTGTATCGAAACAGTCCGACCTTTCGAACTGGTCCTAAACTATCCTATATACGGTACCCCGTGCATGCGTGGGTTTCCTCCGGGTACTCCGGTTTCCTCCCACAGACCAAAAAACATGCTTGTTAGGCTGATTGGTGACTCTAAATTGACCCTAGGTGTGAGTGTGAGAGTGGATGGTTGTTTGGTGTGAGTGAGACAGGTCCCTCTTGTAAATGAGTCCCCGTGACTCAACGAGGCTAGCCTGTATAAATAAAGGTTGAATGAATGAATGAAAAATACTGAGGTTTTGCAAAAATCTCAGTTCCCTTAAGACTATAACAAGACCTTCTTTTGACAATAAACTTTTGAACATTTGGAGGCAGTAAGTTGTGTTGAGCTTTATACATAACTAATGAAATATTATAATCCACCAAATCATAAAATTTCAATAACTTAAGTTGGTTAAATAATGTATTAGATGGATGACAATAAGGTTTTCCTAAAATAATTCTCACAGCTCTTTTCTGTAAAATAAAAACAGGCTTTGTCATAGTTTTAAATGCCTTTCCCCAAACTTCAACACAATAAATTAAATGTGGAACAAAAATGGTATTATATAACAAATGCAAAGCTGTCTCATTCAAAAAATCTTTAACTTTATACAGTACCGCAGTAGATCTGGCTAACTTAATTTTTACCGAAGTGATGTGCTGTTTCCACGACAGTTTGTCATCAATTACCACACCCAAAAACTTCACCTCATTAACTCTCTTGACTTCCACACCATCAATTTTTAGAAAAAAATCCATATTCTTTTTTGTATTACTAAATAGCATGTAATTGGTTTTTCCAAGATTCAGTGATAGCTTGTTTAATTTAAACCAGGTTTGTATTTTTGCAAATTCCATTGTTATCAACGCAGTCATTTGTTCAAGGTCACTACCAAAATAAAAGAAGGTAGTATCATCAGCAAACAATATACAATTTAGCAGTTCAGACACCTTCACTAAATCATTTACGTATAAAATAAACAACTTTGGTCCGAGTATCGAGCCCTGCGGGACTCCACATGTAATTGGACAGAAATCAGATTTTGTATCGTCAACATACACAAACTGCTTTCTGTCCGTCAAATAACTTTGTATCCACTGCAGAGCTCGCCCTCTAATACCATACCTGTTTAGTTTATTGACAAGAATAGTATGGTCAATAGTGTCAAACGCTTTTCTTAAGTCAACAAATAAACTTATGCAGTGTTGTTTTTGATCTATGGCTGTGGTGATTTTTTCTGTTAATTCCATAAGTGCCATTGATGTGGAATTTTTTGCTCTGAATCCATATTGGCTAGCACTCAAGATGTCGTGTTTTTCAAGAAATTTATCCAATTTGTTTACAAATACTTTTTCAAGAATTTTAGAGAATTGTGGTAACAGTGAAATGGGTCTATAATTGTCAAAAACACCTTTATCACCATTTTTAAAAATAGGGATCACTTTAGCAATTTTCATATTATCAGGAAATATGCCCTCTGAAAGAGACAAGTTGCATATGTAAGTAAATGGTTCAATGACCTGGGGCCTCATGTATCAACCGTGCGTGCGCACAAAATCCTTGCGTACGTCACTATCCACGCAGAACCCCGTATGTATCAAAACTGAACTGAACGTGAATATGTGCGCATCCAAGTACATTTCCACGCCAGCTCCAGAGCACGCGTACGCACGTTTCTGTGGTTCTTGTTCCTTTGGCGACACTTACAGGTGATTCAGAGAAACTGAAGCCCCACAGTCTGTGGTTGACTTTAAGAGCGGCTTGAAGACCTTTCTTTTCAACCGAGCATACTCTACTCCTCATGATTCTACTTTTGATCATAGCTGATACTGTTGTTGATTTTAATTGTTTTATTATTTGTTTCATTGACATTTAATTCTGTTGCACCTTGTAGCACTTTGAGATTTCCATTAATGAAAAGTGCGTTATAAATTGAATTCATTATTATTATTATTATTATTATTATTATTATTAACTGTTCATGATGTGAAAATGATTAATATTCCCACCAAACACACGATTAACAAGTATTACATCCACATGACGCAGTGAAATAAAGGACGCGCAAAGTTGTGCAAAGAATAAATTTAACAGGAACGGATTCATTCAGCCTTACTGGAGAATATAATAAATAGTGTAACACGCAGAGCATTTATTTATAAACAGATATAATTTTCTGATCTAGGATATGGCTTATCAGCCGTTTTCAGAAATAATCATTTTTCAGTTTGGCACTGCTGCGCTCTGGAGCAACACAGGAGCCGTGCATCACGCGTGCACATGCAGAAGCAGCGATCAAACTGTTCCCGAGCTTTCCTGAGGGAGCTGCAGGCCGATCAGGGCTGTCCAGTCCACACAAAGCCTGATCAATGGAATGTCTCATCCATATGATTCCAAAGGCTGAGTGGTCGCGCTTTGGAGCGCGCGCGCACCCACGCCGGTGTTACACGGCAGTGGAGGTGTTTAATAATCTGCGTTTATTGTAGATTTCTCCAAAATGACACGTGAAAGTACACCATATATAACTTGTAGGAGAGTAAAGGCTTCACAGACAAACAGATTGCGCACAATGTGGCGCGCGCAGCGTTTGGAGACTCCAACATCACTTCATGTCATGAAAACTCTCCACTGAGACGCAGAGACCCGTTTCTTCATATCATCTATTAAATAAACAAAGATCTATGTTCTACCAAACATCTAAGTTCCTCTGTGTTTACAGTAATTATGGTAATAAACCCGTGCGCAAAGTTAATATTTTCACTCAGAATGAATGGATGAGCTGGCGCACCAAAGCAGGGTGCGCGCACACACAAATACCGACACACAATCACTCGTTCTTTGTGTGATAAACACATTTTATTACTATTCTTACTTAGGATTATTTTCCTCACTCATATTATATTAAATTCATTATTTTCCTGAATCTAGAAATGATTTCTGATCGCGCAGGGATCAAACAAACATGTCCTTCACACATGCAGGAAGTAATTTGCATCTGTTTAACATATGTAAATGAAGGCGTGTCAGGGGAGGTGTCTCACGTGCGCTCAGTTCCACGTTAATTGTGATGTACAAAAGGAATGTGCGTGGATTCCGGTGTACGCACAGTTTGATACATCTGGATTTTTTTGTGCGTACACACTTTTCTGGATTTGACCGTACGTCACTTTTCAGTAGGAAATCCACGCAAGTCTTTGTACATGAGGCCCCTGATGTATTATATTTTTAACAACCACCATATCCATATCAACCCAATCCCTAGATCTCTTGTCTGCAAATTTTTCAACTATCAAAAGTATTTCCTTACTGTCAATTTCTTGTAAAATCATAGTATCTCCACAGTCTTCTATCAAATAGTTCACATTTCCATCAACACTTGGGATTTCATTTGCAAGATTTAGCCCTATACTGTATTCACAAAATGGTTATTAAATTTATTTACAATTTCATTTTCATCTTGCGTTTCTTCATTGTCTTTCATGAAAAACTGTGATAAGGTCGTATTTTTGGGGGGATTTTTCAAAACACTGTTCAAAACTCTCCAGGTTCCCTTCATATCACCATTTGTTTTGTGTAATAAATCACTATAAAATTCTCTCTTTTGTCTTTTTATAATTCCTGTTAATTTGTTCTTGTATTTTTTATATTTAATCTCCGCCTCGGGAGTTCTGCATTTCAAGAAACAAGAATACAGATAGTTTTTTTTCTTGCATGCATTTCTTAAACCTGTTGTCATCCATGGTTGATCAATGGAACGTACTCTCATATTGTGTTTATGCACACAATTTTTTTTGTACAAGACATCCAAGATAATCATAAACTCATAAGATTTGTTTACATCAGTCACGTAAACATCTTTCCAGTTCTGTTTGCTTAGGTCATCTTTTAATTTATCTAATGCTTTTTGTGACGTATTTATGACTATATTTCTTGTTGTTTTTTTGTTTTTTTTAGTTGTCTGTGTAATGCTATTTTCTATATTATAAATTGTGAAAATTGGTAAATGATCACTCAAATCGGCAATCAATCACGTTGATCTTCAAGTCTCCCTCCCAGCCTTCAATAAGAACGTCTTCACAGCTACGAGAGGAGATAAAACGCTCGACCAAGTCTTCACAAATGTAAAGGGGGCATACACGGCGAAGACACGCCCACCGCTCGGAGCTTCCGACCACGACTCTCTGATTCTGGCCCCAAGAGAACTCCCCCCACTCAGGCGCTCAAAGCCGGAACAAAGAGAAATAACAATCTGGCCTCAAGATAGTTCCCCCATGTTGAGAGACTGTTTTGAGAGGACAAACTGGTCTGTTTTCAGAGAAGCAGCCACTGATGGTAGTTCAGTGGACATGGAACTGTACGCTTCCTCAGTCCTGGGTTACATCAGTACATGCTCTGAAAATGTATCCATAAAAAAATATGTGAAATCCTACCCGAACCGGAAACCCTGGTTAAATAAAGAAGTTCACGCCTTGCTAGCAGCCAGAGACACTGCATTCAAGTCAGGAGATAAAGTGGAGCTGAGAAAGAGCAGGAATGAACTGAAGGATGGCATTAAGAAGGCCAAGGCCACGTATGCACAGAGGATCGAGGGACAGTTCACCTCACAAGACCCACGGAGCATGTGGAAGGGTATTAAATGCATAACAGATTACAAAGGCAAAAACAAACAATGCCCCAGGGACCCATCTCTGCCTGATGCCCTCAATAAGTTTTATGCACGTTTTGATGATCCAAACAGACCAGCTAGCACCAGACTCACCTCATCACCAGATGAAGAGCATCTCAGGGTGTCCGCAGCAGAAGTGAGAGGCAGTCTCAGAAAGATTAATCCTCATAAAGCAACCGGACCAGACAACATCCCAGGGAAAGTTCTGAAGGAATGTGCGGACCAGCTCTGTGAGGTGCTGGCTGACATCTTCACCACCTCACTTGCACTGGAGTCAGTTCCCACCTGCCTGAAGACCGCGACCATCATCCCAGTCCCAAAGAGCTCCACAGTGACTGGTCTGAATGACTATAGACCGGTGGCCCTCACCCCGATAGTCGCTAAATGTTTTGAGAAACTGGTCATGTCCCACATCAAGGCAACCGTCAACATCAATGAGGACCCTCATCAATACGCATACCGTGAGAACCGATCAACAGAGGACGCCATTTCTTCCGTGGTCCACACTGCTCTCACCCACCTGGATCAGAAGGACTCATACGTGCGTCTGCTCTTTGTGGACTTCACATCTGCTTTCAACACCATGATCCCCCAAACTCTGATAGACAAACTATCTACACTTGGACTAAGCCCCTCTATTTGTAACTGGGTACTAGACTTCTTAACAGACAGACCACAGTCCGTGAAGATCCACAACTTCTCCTCCTCCACCGTAACCCTCAGCACTGGCTCTCCTCAGGGATGTGTGCTGAGCCCCCTTCTGTTCACTCTGCTCACATATGATTGTACAGCCACACTTCCAGGCTGTCATATTGTTAAGTTTGCAGATGATACAGCGGTGGTGGGATGCATCACAAACAATGATGAGTCCAGCTACAGACAGGAGGTGGAACACCTGGAGAGCTGGTGCAAAGAGAATAATCTTCACATGAATGTGAAGAAGACAAAGGAGATGATTGTGGACTTCAGAAGGAACAAACACACCCATGCCCCACTGAAAATAGGTGGGTCTGCAGTGGAAGTGGTCTCCAGCTACAAATACTTGGGTGTACACATGAATGATAACCTCAGCTGGAGCAACAACACCACCAGCCTGATCAAGAAAGGTCATCAGAGACTCTACTTCCTCAGACGGCTGAGACGAGCTGGTCTGAGCAGCCCAGTCCTCACCTCCTTCTACAGGTGTGCAGTGGAGAGCATCCTGTGCTCCAGCATCAACGTGTGGCATGGAGGCTGCACAGTTGAAGAGAGGAAAGCTCTGCAGAGAGTGGTGAAGGCTGCACAGAAGTCTGTTGGAGTCAGTCTCCCCACAATCACAGACATTTATACCTCCAGATGCAGGAAAAGAGCCACCTGCATCATGAAAGACCTCACTCATCCAGCACACTCACTCTTTGCCCCACTCCCCTCAGGACGGAGGTTGAGGAGCATCAAGTGTAGAACCACTAGACTGAGGAACAGCTTCTACCCTGAGGCTGTTAGACTCATGAATAAATAAAAATAAAATAAAAAATAAACACTGCAAAATATCACATCATACTGATGCTGATCTGTTTTCTTGTTGCTGTGTTCATCTGTGTTCATCTGTGACCATCTGCTCATACAAACTCATGTTCGTGCTGCTGTTTATTCCCACTATATTAGGCTTAGCACTAGAAGTCCCAGGATTTTCGACCTCCCCCCAGAAGTCCTGAAAGAGGGTCAAAAGACCCTTAGTCCAAACCAACCATTAATGGGTCCACATTAGTGGACCATTAACTACCTTTTGTTATAAATATGCGTGCACACAACTCAGACACCCCCACCACACCAGACTGCACAAACTGCATTCCAATGTTTCCACCAGGTAAGTAAGACTCTGCTTGCACTTCCCCCCTGAGTCAGAAGAGAGGCCCTGACCTGAATTCACACATAACAAACCCTGAAGTTATCTCACAGTTGAACATTTTGGGACATCCACTGAACGGAAAGCTTTGTCTGCTCCAGAACAGTTTTATGCATGAAATTGTCTCATTCTGCTGTGCTGACTATCCTGTAACTTTGATGTTCTGTCAAATAAATTATTTTGCTTACCAGTAGTCTCTCTCCTTGTCCTTGGCGCATGTATATACGGTGCGTGCCGGCACATGCAGGTGGCCCATTGCTGTGTTCTAAAACATGCTTGACCTATTGTTGTCTGTCACCTGACGGACAGACACAGGTCACATGACATGAAGTCAACTGACGGACCGACACTGGTCACTCGACATGAGGTCAACAGACGGACCGACACAGGTCACACGGCATGAGGTCAACTGACGTACCAGCATAGGTCACATGACCTGAGGTCAACTGACGGACAGACACAGGTCACATGACCTGAGGTCAACTGACTGACCGATACAGGTCACATGACCTGAGGTCAAGTGACGGACTGACACAGGTCACATGACCTGAGGTGAACTGACGGACCAACACAGGTCACATGACCTGAGGTCAAGTGACGGACCAACACAGGTCACATGACCTGAGGTCAAGTGACGGACCAGCACAGGTCACACAACATGAAGTCAAGTGACGGACCAACACAGGTCACATGACCTGAGGTCAACTGACAAAATGACACAGGTCACACGACATGAAGTCAACTGACGGACCGACACAGGTCACACGGCATGAGGTCAACTGACGTACCAACATAGGTCACATGACCTGAGGTCAACTGACACAACGACACAGGTCACATGACATGAAGTCAACTGACGGACCGACACAGGTCACATGACCTGAGGTCAACTGACGGACCGACACAGGTCACATGACCTGAGGTCAACTGACGGACCGACACTGGTCACTCGACATGAGGTCAACTGACGGACCGACATAGGTCACACGGCATGAGGTCAACTGACGTACCGACACAGGTCACATGACCTGAGGTCAACTGACGGACCGACACAGGTCACATGACCTGAGGTCAACTGACTGACCGACACAGGTCACATGACCTGAGGTCAAGTGACGGACTGACACATGTCACATGACCTGAGGTGAACTGACGGACCAACACAGGTCACATGACCTGAGGTCAAGTGACGGACCAACACAGGTCACATGACCTAAGGTCAAGTGACGGACCAGCACAGGTCACACAACATGAAGTCAACTGACGGACCAACACAGGTCACATGACCTGAGGTCAACTGACGGACCGACACAGGTCACATGACCTGAGGTCAACTGACTGACCGACACAGGTCACATGACCTGAGGTCAAGTGACGGACTGACACATGTCACATGACCTGAGGTGAACTGACGGACCAACACAGGTCACATGACCTGAGGTCAAGTGACGGACCAACACAGGTCACATGACCTAAGGTCAAGTGACGGACCAGCACAGGTCACACAACATGAAGTCAACTGACGGACCAACACAGGTCACATGACATGAGGTCAACTGAGGGACCGACACAGGTCACATGACCTGAGGTCAACTGATGGACCGACACAGGTCACATGACCTGAGGTCAAGTGACGGACCAACACAGGTCACATGACCTAAGGTCAAGTGACGGACCAGCACAGGTCACACAACATGAAGTCAACTGACGGACCAACACAGGTCACATGACATGAGGTCAACTGAGGGACCGACACAGGTCACATGACCTGAGGTCAACTGACGGACCGACACAGGTCACATGACCTGAGGTCAACTGACTGACCGACACAGGTCACATGACCTGAGGTCAAGTGACGGACAGACACAGGTCACACGGCATGAGGTCAACTGACGGACCGACACTGGTCACACGACATGAGGTGAACTGACGGACCAACACGGGTCACTTGACCTGAGGTCAACTGACGGACCAACACAGGTCACATGACCTAAGGTCAAGTGACGGACCAGCACAGGTCACACAACATGAAGTCAACTGACGGACCAACACAGGTCACATGACCTGAGGTCAAGTGACGGACCGACACAGGTCACATGACCTGAGGTCAAGTGACGGACCAACACAGGTCACATGACCTAAGGTCAACTGACGGACCGACACAGGTCACATGACCTGAGGTCAACTGACTGACCGACACAGGTCACATGACCTGAGGTCAAGTGACGGACAGACACAGGTCACACGGCATGAGGTCAACTGACGGACCGACACTGGTCACACGACATGAGGTGAACTGACGGACCAACACGGGTCACTTGACCTGAGGTCAACTGACGGACCAACACAGGTCACATGACCTAAGGTCAAGTGACGGACCAGCACAGGTCACACAACATGAAGTCAACTGACGGACCAACATAGGTCACATGACCTGAGGTCAAGTGACGGACCAACATATGTAGCCCACTGAAAGGGACCGGGGGATTTAGAAGCCAAGTTCACTTGCGCAAAAAAGCGCAGCCTTAGTCAAATTAGTGTGCCCCCTCCTGTGGTGCGCCAGTAATGGCCTTATTTACAAAACAAAAGCGCCTGTTAACAGCTCATTATAGGATGTTAGCTAAAATCCTTCGGGTCACTCGACCCGTCTCTGGGTTCCAAAGGTAGAAATGTTGAATGACCCTTCTCTGGGACTTCTAGTGTTAGTGTATTACTAGTTGATGTTTTTCTTAGTTAATTCTAGATGTTATTACTGTTTTTCTCTTTCATTTGTTGTTGGATGTAACTGGGACCTCGTGTACATAATCTCGTTTTCATCACATGTACCACATGCGGTGCAAATGACAAAGACTCTCTCTCTCTCTCTGACTCTCAAAATACCACTTTTTATATTCTCATTTGTTAAGTTTGTGAAAATATTATCAATTATTGTGGAGCTATGTGTTGTTATTCTGGTTGGATTTGATATCAATGGAAATAAATTTAAACTGTACATTGCATGTGTGAATGCGTTAATATTGTTTGAATCAGTCTGATTTCCCAGGTCAATGTTGAAGTCACCACACAAGAAAATTGTTTTGTTTCTGCTCTTTTCTAATAACTCCAGGATTTTATCATAGAACAACTCCATATTTGATCCAGGAGATCGATATGCACAGCTTATTATGATGTTTTTGTCTTTTCTATTTACTATTTCGATTGTTATCATTTCCATTGAATTGTCTACCACTATGGACATGTCACTAATTAATTTACATTTTATTTCACTATTAATGAATAGAGCAACTCCTCCACCTTTTTTCTTTTTATTTCTGTTCATATGATATAGGTCATATCCTTCTATGTAAGCGTTGTTTATGTTTTCATCAGTTAGCCATGTTTCGGATAATGCTATTATTGTAAACTTTTTGTTTAATTGCTTCAAAAAATCTGTTATCTTTGATAGATTTGCATTTATACTTCTGCAATTGAAGTGGATAATGGAGAGAGCACCATCTGATACCTTAATTGCGTTAAACTGTTCGTCATTATAGTATTTACTTTCTCTTGTAACAGGAAGTAAATTGTTTACAATTTCATCTTCAATATTATATATTTTGAATTCTGATTCTTCGCCCATCATTGTCATTTAAAGTATTTGACCATCTGATTTTTTGTTATATGAATGTTGTTGAGAATTATGTAGATACTGTTCTTATAAAAGTTCTAAGTTCTTCCAAACTTCTCCAAGTCATTTAATTCTCTTATTATTTCAGGTAGTGAGCCGTCCTGTTTTTTAATCCATATTTTACAGTTTTTCGTCCACGTAGATACTATTTTATTCTGTAGAATAAATAAAGAATTTCAACACTTTAAGTCCATTCTTCTTTGAATTGAAGTGTAAGTACAGGTCTGCAGATGTTTCCACACACACACACTGACCTCTGACCTGGTTCTGGTCCAAACAGGCGGGTTGTGGAGGTGCAGTTGAAGAGTTGACCACTGGAGGGCGCCAGCAGTCTTTACCTTCTAACCTGCCTGAGATGAAGACCTCTCCGTGTACGCACGCGCACACACACACACAGACCTGTTGTCTGAACCTTTTAGTCCAGGGGTCTGCAACCTATGGCTCTGGAGCCACATGCGGCTCTTTCAAGCTTTGAACAAAACTAACATAAAACTGAATTTTATTGGTTGTTAAACAAACAACAAAAAATGACTAGGTTTTCTTTTGTAATTGCACACGTTTTGCTTTATTTCTATACTTAATTTTTTTTCCACAATTTAAAAAAAACATAGGTTTGCATAGTTCATAGTCTTTTTAATAAAAAATAAAATCCCCCTCTTTACAAGAATCTGGTCTTTTCATTTGTCTTAAATTGTAAAAACATCCATAAATGTTAAAAAAAAAAAAAGATATTTTGAGCTTTATAATGTCACCCCTACTGGCCACAAAAGTTTCCTCCAACAAACCTAAAATGTCCCATGGGCCACCAGTTGATAATCACAGTTGTAGCATGTTGTTGCTGCTCTGGATACATTTAATTTAGGGAACAAAGTTGTAAAAATGGCTCTTTTGATTGTAAAGGTTGCAGACCCCTGTTTTAGTCACTGTGTGGCGTCTATCCATCCATTATCTTTACCAGCGTCTTCCTTTTCAAATTAATGTTCACTTCTTAGAAAATTAACTACGATTAAAGAAACCTCAGAGATAAACACTTCTGATTAAGGTTTATCCAAAATAAAAGCTGCTCACGTCCCCTGGCTGCAACACAAACCCAAACCATCAGCCTCACAGACATATATACGTAGACGCCTCAGTGAGCGCTGAATCGTACATCGATGTCGCCTCCATGTTGGATGAGGCAAAGTGAAGCGACAGGAGAAGATGCCTCATTGATGCAGAGGCAACACGAAAAAAACTTTATAACCTACACACATGCACACAGACTGCATATATATATATACATACAGGAAGCCCTCGAGTTACGTCAGGGATTGGGACCTACGTGTGTGACTTAGGTCGATTTTGTCGTACCTCGCGGACCAAAAACACCTGCCTGTCGTAGGTCCGCGTTTCTGACATAGGTCGCGGCTATACCACTAACGGAGCGCCGCACACATATTTAATGGCATGAGACTGAACAAGCAGACATACTAGGCCATGAACATGCACAGAACTGTACAGTAAATGAATACAGTACTGTACAATAAATAAAAAATATAATGTCTTACTTTGAGCTGGTCAAAGCCTGCCTTCGTCTTTTAGCATCAGCTCGCACCCGTCCGAGCTCCCCCAGCTTCCTTACGCTCCACACGCACACACGTGGTCAAAACTGTTTAAAAGAATGACTGTTAGCTTCTTAACTTCATACATTTGGAGCCAGAAAAAAAAAAAACTTACTGAAAGCCGTTTCTCCGCGATGTTTCTCCATCCAAAACAAGCTGCTCGGCGTTAGCTACGGTTAGGCCCCGCCATTAGCAGCAATGGTTAGCATGTCAGTTCATTCAAAAAGGCTGTCGGCTTTGTATCTCCGCGTTAGCTCGGTGTCCCCCGACTGCCAGGCGGACATTTGCGGCGAGCTCCCGGCCGCAGATGGCCCCTCCGCGGCATGTCGGCTCGGTGTCTTCGCCTGTGTTAGCTGCTCTGTTAGCTGCTGTCGTTAGCATGTCGGGCGGCGTTGTTAGAGCGATCACGGGGCGATCGGCGGCTGCTCCTCCGGGCCTGAGACGTCCACAGAGTTGACCGAGTGTTTCCAGCAAATTTATCCGTATGAGGCAACCCTGAACGGACACACGGTCCTCTAAAGCCAGCTGACAGGAGCGTCTAGAGCTCCATTGACCGCAGTACTGTAGTAAAATGGCGACCGGAAACGACCGGAAGTTGCGTAAATACGATCAAATTGTAATTAAAAACGAAATATTAATAATTATACTTTATTTATAAAGCCATTTAAAACAACCACAGCTGCAACAAAGTGCTATACACATGAAATTAATAACATTAAAAAAAAATAATAATAATTATTTTTATTTTTATTTTTTTTTATCATATTTTTATTAAATATGATAAAATCGTAAGTCTGAGTTGCCGTAGGTCGCGGGTGACGTAGGTCGAGGGTTTGCTGTATTTACACAAACACACACACACACAAACACACACGCACAAACACACACAGATATGCACAGAATGCACTGCAGCAAACAGCTCCTCCCGCAGTGCATTCTGGGTAAACATCTGTCCTCTGGTCTGGCTCTGGTCCAGAAGGCTTGTGGTTCGTTCAGATGAAACTACAAAGGTCGAGCTGCCATGTTGTTTTGCAGAAGAAGACGTCATGACCTTTGACCTGCTGACAGAGGCCTGTACAATCTGAGATGGAGCTCACTGCACGGTCTGACCTTTGGGGTGAATATTCTGCGAAGATTGTCCGTCTGAAATGTTTTCCACTTGTGAATAATCTTTCTCTCTGTAGAATGGTGGGCTCCAGGTGACCTTTGACCCTTTCCAGATTGATGAACAGGACTTCTGCTTCTCCCTGAGGTCGTCGCTGATGTCTTTCCATCTTGGCGTTGTTTTAAACACACACCTGTAACCTCCTGATGAGGATCAGGAGCTCCTGGTCCACATCTGACTTTCACTAACGTTGTTGAAAACTGTGGTTTAAATAAAGTTTAAAAGTTAAATCAACTTTTGATGTTTGGTTCACGGCGTGTGTTCATGTTTGTGTCTCACATGTATGAACCTGCCCATCCCCCACCCTGCAGCTACAGGTGAGTCAACGTCATGGCAACTGTATCTGCATGTATCAGCATCACAGAACTGGTTGTTCCAGGTCCTGACACACACACACACACACACACACACACACACACACACACACACACACGCAGTCGTGTAGTGCTGCGGCCTCTGAACATTCCCAAACTTTGAGTCAAACTCGGCGTTCGCTCTCGACCTGTGAGCTTCGACTGCAGGTGGAAACAACACGCCTTCATGTTTAAAATACCAACACGAGCGCATCGCAGCAGGAAAACAACACAAACGCACAACAACCTGAGCTCACTTCACTTCAGGGACAACAAGTTAAAACTTAATGTCCTTAAATGACCCAAGTATTAACGTATGAGACTGAATGGAGGGTTTTCAGCTCGTTTCAAACCTTCACGGACTGGGAGGGTCGAAACGTTTGTGTCTGGTGTGCGAGCTCGCCTCCATTGCAGCCTTCAGCCTCGTGGAACATGTGGAGCAGCTCCGACGGCAGGGCCGGCCCAATCCTCCATGGGGCCCTAAACGAAATTTGGTTTGGGGCCCCCCTATTTCTGCTATTAATGTGGATTAATGCAATCAGCAGTCAGATGATCAGATCATTCACCATCTAACATCAACCCTGACAGCCCTGTTTACATTAACCTATATGTATACACTGTATCATCTAGTGCTACTAAAAGTAACAACAACAACAACTACAAACACCAGTGTATTTTACAGCAAAAGTGTAATCTGGTTTATTATGTTTGGTTCAAAATCATTTGTAATGCAAGATCAACAACAAGCAACAGATAAAATAACTTAGATGCATAAAAATTAATTGTGCAAAAACAGACAAAATAAAATATAAAATAAAATATTAAGGAAATACTTAAATAATATAAATGAACAATTAATTGAAACTAAAATTATTAAAAAAAAGAAATTTAAAGTTCAATAATTACATCTTAAAACTATTTAAATGTATGCAACAATTTGCAAAAGCTGAACTTAAAATATTAAATAGCATTATATAGAAATCATTAATAATAAATAAATAAAAATTCCACTTAGGGGGGCCCCCTAGTGAACCCGGGGCCCTAAGCAGCCGCTTAAGTTTGCTTATGCCTTGGGCCGGCCCTGTCCGACCGGTGGTCCGACGGCTCCAAAGACCAGAACTTCAGAAGAGTCATGTTTCCAGCAGATACACACATGCTGAACCTGAGCGGACGCACAATGAATCAACTGATCTGAGGCTCAAACGCCATCGAGTCCATAAAGTAGAAAAGTGTTGCGCAGAGCTTAGTCCAGGGTCGGTCAGTGTGGTGATGATCCAGTTTTCACATTCAGACAACCTGCACATGCACCCTGAGGTGACGCAGCACCGCAGGGCAGGTACACCTGCACTGCTCCATTGAGGTACCACCAGCATCACTGTTGGTGTCAGGCCGTAGCTGCACAGAACAAAAACACTAAAAGTCTGATTTTTTTAAAAACACATCTAGACTGGAAACTGCAGGGGTCAAAGGTCACTCAGACAATGCCACAGCTGAGCGCTGCTCACCGTACGGCGGCGAACCCAGGGCTCGGCGTCTGTTTCTAACTTTACAAACTCACCCAGCCGCCACGTTTGTTGATGTTCTTGAAGGTCTTCAGCCAGATGTTTCCCAGCTCACATCTGTACATGTTCATGTTATTACAAATATGAACCACCAGCACGGGAACTGGTCCATCATAACATTCAGTTCAGAAACAGCAAATAAACAACATGTTCCAACATGCAACAACCACTCTGGATCATCAGCATCAGTGTTCACAATGATGTATTCCAGGAAATAGTCCTCACCACCAACTTTCAAAAACGTATAATGCAGCTTTAGGACCGATACCCAGCCAGTTTCACACTGATCATGGGACTGCAGGGGTCTGCAACCTGAGGCTCTGGAGCCACATGCGGCTCTTTGGACCCTCCGCAGCGGCTCTTTCAAGCCAAAACTGGATAGTACTAATACACAGAGTAAATTATACTCCCTTTAACTTTATGTGTTATTTCTTCAAAGTAGAATACAGTACAGTACTCAATTTCTCCACAATAAAAAATAAATTGCATACACATGCACAGTTCATTGATGTAGTTGAAAAAAAAAAAAAAGTAAAAAAAAATTATACAAGGGAGTCCCCGACTTACGAACGAGTTCCGGACCTAAGGATCGTTCGTAACCCGATTCTGCCGTAAGCGGAACCCATAGCACGTGCGTTCGTAAGTCCGGATTTTCGTTCGTAAGTCGGAAAATGTATGCTAGCGCTGCGCCAAACACCCGTTTTTCAACACAAACGTACATACTGGTTCATAAACATGCACAGAACTTTGTTTACAAACGGTTAGCTAACACACTTTCATCTAAAAACACCTAAAAAACACACCAGTGCTGTATTAATGTACAACTGCTGTTCGTAGGTCCGTTCGTAAGTCCGAGTTGCCGTAGGTCGAGGGCGCCGTAACTCGAGGACTCCCTGTACGTATATTTTACAAGAATCCAGTCTTATGGACTTGTGATCTGGAAATGGGCACCAGTGACCTCCTTCAACCCGAAAAAGAAGCGAGTGGATGAATGGATGGAATCCAGTCTATTATTTTGTCTCAAAATTAAAAAATATCAATAAATGTTAACAATCACTGGATGTTTTTAGTTTTATAATTTCACGCTTACTGGTCAGAAAAGCCCACTTTAACAAACTTAAAGTGGCCCATGGGCCACCAGTTGATAATGACAGTTGTATCAAGTTTTGCGGCTCTGGACGCATTTAATTAATCAACAAAGGGGCAGAAATGGCTCTTTTGATCGTAAAGGTTGCAGACCCCTGGACTAGAGGGACTAACAAAGACCTTAACAAACTCCTACTGTGAGGTGTGATGGGTCAATCTGCATGTGTGTGTGTGTGTGTGTCTGTATCTTATCTCAGCTTTACAACCTGAACTCCACACGCTCTGCTCTTTGAACTGAGAGAGATTCTCAGATGAGAAGCGAAACGTCTTCGGTTGCAAATAAAGTCCAGTTGTTTTTGTCTTGAACGCATTTTAAATTACCTCTGAAACATCTTTACTACGAGTTCTTAAGGTTAAGGAAAGTCTTAATCCCAGTCTTCAAACTGGACAATGTGTCAGCCTCATGGACACAAACTGGAAGTTGGTTCCACAAGAGAGGAGCCTGAGAACTGAAAGATCTTCCTCCCATTCTGCTGCTGGAAACTCTAGGAACCACAAGTAAACCTGCAGTCTGAGAGTGAAGTGCTCTGTTAGGAAAATATGGAACAATAAGATCTGTAATATAAGATGGAGCTAGGTTGTTGAGAGCTTTGTAGGTTAGAAGTAAGATTTTGAATTCAGTTCTGGATTTGACAGGGAGCCAGTGGAGAGAAGCTAAAACTGGAGAGATATGATCTCTCCCAGTAACTCCAGTTAAGACTCTGGCAGCAGCATTTTGGATCAACTGAAGACTTTTTAAAGAAGTATTTGGACACCCAGATAACAAACCATTGCAATAGTCCAGTCTAGACGTGACAAATGCATGAACCAGTTTTTCTGCATCATTTTTACATGTTTCTAATTTTAGTGATATTACGCAGGTGGAAGAAGGAGGTTCTAGTAACATTTTTAATGTGGGGGATAAAAGACATGTCCTGATCAAAAATAACACCAAGATTTTTAACATTAGAGCTGGAGGCAGATTAATGTCATCCAAGGAGGAGAAAGACTGAAAAATGTATTTATTAAGATGTTCAGGTCCAAAAACTAAAACCTCAGTCTTGTGTGTGTTTAAAAACAGAAAATTTAGGATCATCCATGTTTGTTTTTTTTGTCTTTAAGACATGTTTGTAGTCTAAATAACTGATTGGATTCATTGGGTTTAATGGACAAATATAACTGTGTATCATCAGCATAACGTCACCAAGTCCTGAGAACAGCTGATCAGAACTTCTTCTTCTTTCGGCTTTTCCCTTTTCAGGGGTCGCCACAGCGAGTCATCCTCCTCCACCTCACTCTGTCCTCTGCATCCTCTGTCCTCACTCCAACTACCTTCATGTCCTCTCTAACTGCATCCATATATCTCCTCTTTGTCTTTTTCCTGGCAGCTGCATTTCTAACATCCTTCTACCAATATACCCACTGTCCCTCCTCTGGACATGTCCAAACCATCTCAGTCTGGCCTCCCTAACTTTATCTCCCAGTTGTTTAACATGTGCTGTACCTCTGATGATCTCATTCCTGATCTTATCCATCCTTGTCACTCCTAAGGAGAACCTCAGCATCTTCATTTCTGCCACTTCCAGTTCTTTCTCCTGTCTTTTTGTCAATGCCACTGTCTCCAGACCATACAACATAGCTGGTCTCACCACTGTCTTGTAAACTTTTCCTTTGACCTTTGCTGACACCTTTTTGTCACAAATCACTCCTGAAACTTTTCTCCATCCACTCCATCCTGCCTGGACTCTCTTTTTCACCTCTTTACCACATTCCCCATTTTCCTGGACAGTGGACCCCAAGTACTTGAAGTCCTGCACCTTTGTGACCTCTGCTCCTTGTAGCCTCACTGTTCCACTGGCCTCCCTCTCATTCACACACATGTACTCTGTCTTACTACGGCTGACTTTCATTCCTCTTCTTTCAAGTGCATACCTCCACCTCTCCAAGTTCTCTTCCACTTGTTCCCTGTTCTCACCACAGATCACAATGTCATCTGCAAACATCATAGTCCATGGGGATTCCTGCCTGACCTCATCTGTTAGTCGGTCCATCACCAGAGCAAACAAGAAGGGGCTCAGAGCCGATCCTTGATGCACTCCCACCTCCACCTTGAAGCTATCTGTCACTCCTACAGCACATCTCACCACTGTCCTGCTGTCCTCATACATGTCCTGCTGTCCTCATACATGTCCTGCTGTCCTCATACATGTCCTGTACCAGTCTAACATACTTTTCTGCCACTCCAGATTTCCTCATGCAATACCACACCTCTTCTCTTGGCACCCTGTCATATGCTTTTTCTAAATCCACAAACACACAATGGAGTTCTTTCTGACCCTCTCTGTACTTCTCTATCAACATCCTCAAAGCAAAGATGGCATCTGTGGTGCTCTTTCTTGGCATGAAACCATACTGCTGCTCACAGATAGTCACCTCTTGTCTAAGCCTTCCTTCCACAACTCTCTCCCAGATCTTCATTGTGTGGCTCATCAACTTAATTCCCCTGTAGTTGCTACAACTCTGTACATCACCCTTGTTCTTAAAAATGGGAACCAGCACACTTCTTCTCCATTCTTCAGGCATTTTCTCACCCTCAAATATTCCATTAAATATTTGAGTCAAAAACCTCACTGCCATCTCTCCAAGACATTTCCAAACCTCCACTGGTATGTCATCAGGTCCTACTGCCTTCCCCTTCTTCATTCTTTTCAGAGCTTTCCGGACTTCACCCTCACTAATCTTTCCCACTTCCTGGTCCACAGTTTCTATTACCTCCACTCTTCTTTCTCTTTCATTCTCTTCATTCATTAGCTCCTCAAAGTAATCCTTCCATCTTCCCATCACACTCTCCTCACTTGTTAGAACATTCCCATTCCCATCTTTAATAAGCCTAACCTGCTGCACATCCTTTCCAGCCTGATCCCTCTGTCTTGCCAATCGGTACAAGTCCTTCTCGCCCTCTTTAGTGTCCAGTCTCCCATACAACTCATTGTACGCCCTCTGCTTTGCCTTAGCTACTTCCCTCTTTGCTCTATGTCCCATCTCCTTATATTCCTGTCTCCTCTCTTCAGTCCTCTCACTGTCATATTTCTTCTTGGCTAATCTCTTTCTTTGAATGGCGTCCTGCACTTCACTATTCCACCACCAGGTTTCCTTATCATCCATTCTCTGTCCAGATGACACACCAAGTACCTTCCTACCTGTCTCTCTAATTACTGTTGCTGTAGTAGCCCAGTCACTTGGAAGCTCTTTCTTACCACCCAGAGCCTTTAACAGCTCGTCTCTGAATTTCTCACAACATTCTTCCTTCTTTAGCTTCCACCATTTGGTCTTCTTCTCTGATTTTACTCTTTTTCTCTTCTTCGCAACAACAGTCATTCTACACACAACCATCCGATGCTGTCTGGCCACACTCTCCCCTGCCACAACCTTACAGTCTCCAATCTCCTCAGGTTTCCTCTTCTACACAGAATGTAGTCGACCTGTGTACTCCTTCCTCCACTCTTATAGGTCACTCTATGTTCCTCCCTCTTTTGGAAATAGGTATTGACTATAGCCATTTCCATTCTCTTGGCAAAATCCACCACCATCTGTCCTTCCTGGTTTCTTTCCTTGACACCAAACCTACCCATCACTTCCTCATCCCCTCTGTTTCCTTCACCAACATGTCCATTCAGGTCTGCTCCAATCACCACTCTTTCCTCCCTGGGAATACTCTCTATCACTTCATCCAAATCTTTCCAAAATTTATCTTTCTCCTCCCCATCACATCCAACCTGTGGAGCATAACCACTGACTATGTTTAGCATCAGACCTTCTACTTCTACCTTCAGACACATCACCCTATCTGACACTCTCTTCACCTCTACTACATTCTTTGCCAACTCCTCCTTCAGGACCACCCCTACTCCATTTCTCTTTCTATCCACACCATGGTAAAACAGTTTGAACCCTGCTCCAATGCTGCGAGCCTTGCTGCCCTTCCACTTGGTCTCTTGGACACATAAAACATCTACCTTCCTTCTCTGCATCATGTCAGCCAGCTCTCTACCTTTGCCTGTCATTGTCCCCACATTTAGAGTTGCAACCCTCAGTCCTACATTCTTCACTTTCCTCCTCTCCCTCTGTCTCCTGACACGTTTCCCTCCTCTGGGTCTTCGAGAACAGCTGATCAGAACACTTTAACAAAAAGTCTGCATCAGTGGAAGGAAGCTGTAAATAAATGAAGACTGAAAATGTCTTTGACAAATTGTTCACAAACATGTTTCAACAACAAATATAATCTTCAATCATCATGTTCTTCAAATGTAGGTCATTATATCTAACTAATGTCACCAAGAAGTAGCAAGAATGACAGGTTATCATGCCTGCCCCTCCCCTCCCCCACCCCATCAAATCTGTTCTGGTTAAATTCATCATCATCTTACATTAGTAAAAAACAAACAAACAAAAAACTTCACATTAAATAAAAATATGCAAATACAAAGGATGAGTTATCAATATTTTTCTTGACTGCAGGAAAATATGAACTTTTAAAGTTGATAATAACAACCATTTTTATTTATAATTTTTTTTATTTTAGGTCAGTCATGAATCATTTGCCAAAGTTTAAACTAAATTTAAAACAACAGTCAAGTTTTGGATTTCTCTTTTAGATGGCACAATAATTAAAAATATGTAGAATTGTTAAATTCTGACTGTTTCCCTCTGATTTGAGGATAAGGAGACGTTCAATGTTGACCATGTTCAGTTTTTTTACCAGTTGTAACAATGTTTTTAGCTGAAGGTTTGATTTAATCAGGAGAAACAAACAAAACAATTATTAATGAACAAACTTCAGTAGATTGTACAGTGAGGCAATGAAGAAGCAACAAGTGTCAGACAGCAGGAGGCGCTACAGAGAGCTGTTTCAAAAACCCACAAAGTTTAGGAATTAACCAGAGCCACTCTCAGTCACCTCAACGACAAGTCAAATGAAAAATGAATTTTACATTTTATCACCGAAACACACTGAGTGGAATAAATTCTGCAGGTTTTCTGTCAGTTTCAATAGTTTATCTTCATTAGTTTTACACTGTTTCAGTAATTTATCTTCATCAGTTTCATGTTGTTTCAGTAATTTATGTTAATCATTTTCAGGTTGTTTCAGTAGTTTATCTTCATTAGTTTTACACTGTTTCAGTAATTTATCTTCATCAGTTTCATATTGTTTCAGTAATTTATGTTCATCATTTTCAGGTTGTTTCAGTAGTTTATCTTCATCAGTTTCATGTTGTTTCAGTAATTTATGTTAATCATTTTCAGGTTGTTTCAGTAGTTTATCTTCATTAGTTTTACACTGTTTCAGTAATTTATCTTCGTCAGTTTCATATTGTTTCAGTAATTTATATTAATCATTTTCAGGTTGTTTCAGTAGGTTATCTTCATTAGTTTTACACTGTTTCAGTAATTTATCTTCATCAGTTTCATATTGTTTCAATAATTTATGTTCATAATTTTCAGGTTGTTTCTGTAGTTTATCTTCATTAGTTTTATTGTTTCAGTAATTTATCTTCATCAGTTTCATATTGTTTCAATAATTTATGTTCATAATTTTCAGGTTGTTTCTGTAGTTTATCTTCATTAGTTTTATTGTTTCAGTAATTTATCTTCATCAGTTTCATATTGTTTCAATAATTTATGTTCATAATTTTCAGGTTGTTTCTGTAGTTTATCTTCATTAGTTTTATTGTTTTTTTTTTTCTTCATTTATAGATGGCCTCCCTTCACACCTTATAGCCATCCTCTCACTCCAATATGTATTTTTTTTATTTTTTTTATTTTTTTATTATTTTATTATTATTTTTTAATAGAGAGAAAGAAAGAAAAGAGAAAGTGAGACAACAAAACAACAATTATCCACAAAAAGAGCACAAGGCAAACACACCAAACCTCCGTCCACAATCCTGCAAAGCACATGACAGAACACAGCAACGAAACATACAAGCATAAAGACTGATAATATTCATGACCTTGCATTAGATTTCTATATATAAACATACCCATACCTACAAATATATATACAGTATACATACATATATATTTATATTCATTTATATACCCATATACATATTCATTCATTCATTCATTCAACCTTTATTTATACAGGCTAGCCTCATTGAGTCACGGGGACTCATTTACAAGAGGGACCTGTCTCACTCACACCAAACAACCATCCACTCTCACACTCACACATATCTACATATACATCCCTGCATCCATTTGTGTGTGGTTGTGAGCATGCATAAGTGAATAAGGTTCCTCCAATAGAACATTTAGTAGCGATTGTGAAGCATCAGAGATCTGTCCCCCCAAAGCCCGAGACAGACGAAAGGGCGATCAAAGCCCAAGACCCCAGGAAGGACCCCGAGCCCAGAGTCCCCAGGACCACCCGAACAGGACGAGCCACTCGTCCACTCCCCAGATCCGACCAAGGGGAAGAACCGGACGAACCCCACCAGGGACCACACACAATGACCCCCCGGGGTCAACAGCGACAAATACACAGGCCCCCGCCAGAGCCCGCTGCACCGATGTAGCCCCAGGGCCGGACACCGATGCTCGGGCACCGGGGACGCCCACCCCTCAGGCCCAGACCCGACAGGACCAGAGGACCCGAGCCCCACCAGGCAGCCACCAGGCCGAGCCGACCAACGCCCAAGCGCCCAGCCCCAGATAGTGAGGGTCCCAAGCACGCCCGTAGGCAGAGGAACACCCACCAGGGGGCCACGTGGCAGGAGCGCGACACAGTTTTACATTGTTTCAGTAATTCATCTTCATCAGTTTCATATTGTTTCAGTAATTTATGTTAATCATTTTCAGGTTGTTTCAGTAGTTTATCTTTATCAGTTTCAGATTGTTTCAGTAGTTTATCTTCTTTTACATTGTTTCAGTAATTTATCTTCATCAGTTTCATATTGATTCAGTAATTTGTGTTCATTACTTTCAGGTTGTTTCCGTAGTTTAACTTTATCAGTTTCATGTTGTTTCAGTAGTTTATGTTCATCAGTTTCAGATTGTTTCAGTAGTTTTTTTTCTTTCAGTTTCAGGTTGTTTCAGTAGTTTATCTTCATCAGTTTCAGTAGTTTATCTTCATTAGTTTTAGATTGTTTCAGGAGTTTGTCTTCATCAGTTTCATATTGAATCAATAATTTATGTTCATTATTTTCAGGTTGTTTCTGTAGTTTATCTTTATCAGTTTCAGGATGTTTCAGTAGTTTATGTTTATCAGTTTCAGATGGTTTCAGTAGTTTTCTTTCATCAATTTCAGATTGTTTCAGTAGTTTATTTTTTCTCAGTTTCAGGTTGTTTCAGTAGTTTATCTTCATCAGTTTAAGATTATTTCTGTAGTTTATCTTCATTTGGTTTTGATTGTTTTAGTAGTTTTGTGCATCAGTTTCAGATTGTTTCAGTAGTTTATCTTAATCAGTTTCACATTGTTTCAGTATTTTATCTTCATCAGTTTCAGATTTTTTCAGTAGTTTATCTTTATCATTTCAAATAGTTTCAGTAGTTTATCTTCATTAGTTTCTGATTGTTTCAGTAGTTCATGTTCATAAGTTTCACCTTGCTTCAGGAGTTTTCTTCATCAGGTTCATATTGCTTCAGTAGTTTTTCTTCATCAGTTTCAGATTGTTTCAGTAGTTTATCTTCATCAGTTCCTGGATGTTTCCGTAGTTCATGTTCCTCAGTTTCACATTGCTTCAGGAGTTTTCTTCATCGGGTTAATTTTGCTTCAGTAGTTTATCTTTATCATTTCAAATAGTTTCAGTAGTTTATCTTCATTAGTTTCTGATTGTTTCAGTAGTTCATGTTCATAAGTTTCACCTTGCTTCAGGAGTTTTCTTCATCAGGTTCATATTGCTTCAGTAGTTTTTCTTCATCAGTTTCAGATTGTTTCAGTAGTTTATCTTCATTAGTTTCTGATTGTTTCAGTAGTTCATGTTCATCAGTTTCACGTTGCTTCAGGAGTTTTCCAGGTTCATATTGCTTCAGTAGTTTTTCTTCATCAGTTTCAGATTGTTTCAGTAGTTTATCTTCATCAGTTTCTGGCTATTTCAGTAGTTTTTGTGCATCAATTTCAGATTGTTTCAGTAGTTTATCTTCATCAGTTTTTGGTTATTTCAGTAGTTTTTGTGCATCAATTTCAGATTGTTTCAGTAGTTTATAGTCATCAGTTTTAGATTGTTTCAGTACCGTAGTTTATCTTCATCAATTTCAGATTGTTTCAGTAGTTTATCAGTTTTAGATTGTTTCAGTAATTTATCTTCATCAGTTTCATATTGTATCAGTAATTTATGTTAATCATTTTCAGATTGTTTCTGTAGTTTATCTTCATCAGTTTCTGGTAGTTTCAGTAGTTTATGTTAATCAGTTTCAGAATGTTCAAGTAGTTTTTTGCATCAATTTTAGATTGTTTCAGTAGTTTATGTTAATCTGTTTCAGATTTTTTTTCAGTAGTTTATGTTCATCAGTTTCACATTGTTTCAGTAGTTTATCTTCATCAGTTTCAGATTTTTTTTCAGTAGTTTATCTTTATCATTTCAAATAGTTTCAGTTATCTTCATTAGTTTCTGATTGTTTCAGTAATTCATGTTCATCAGTTTCACATTGCTTCAGGAGTTTTCTTCATCAGGTTCATATTGCTTCAGTAGTTTTTCTTCATCAGTTTCAGATTGCTTCAGTAGTTTTTCTTCATCAGTTTCAGATTGTTTCAGTAGTTTATCTTCATTAGTTTCTGGTTGTTTCAGTAGTTCATGTTCATCAGTTTCACATTGCTTCAGGAGTTTTCTTCATCAGGTTCATATTGCTTCAGTAGTTTTTCTTCATCAGTTTCAGATTGTTTCAGTAGTTTATATTCATTAGTTTCTGGTTGTTTCCGTAGTTCATGTTCCTCAGTTTCACATTGCTTCAGGAGTTTTCTTAATCAGGTTCATATTGCTTCAGTAGTTTTTTTTCATCAGTTTCAGATTGTTTCAGTAGTTTATCTTCATTAGTTTCTGATTGTTTCAGTAGTTCATGTTCCTCAGTTTCACATTGCTTCAGGAGTTTTCTTCATCAGGTTCATATTGCTTCAGTAGTTTTTCTTCATCAGTTTCAGATTGTTTCAGTAGTTTATCTTCAGCAGTTTCTGGTTGTTTCAGTAGTTTTGTGCATCAATTTCAGATTGTTTCAGTAGTTTATCTTCATTAGTTTCTGATTGTTTCAGTAGTTCATGTTCATCAGTTTCACATTGCTTCAGGAGTTTTCTTCATCAGGTTCATATTGCTTCAGTAGTTTTTCTTCATCAGTTTCAGATTGTTTCAGTAGTTTATCTTCAGCAGTTTCTGGTTGTTTCAGTAGTTTTGTGCATCAATTTCAGATTGTTTCAGTAGTTTATGTTAATCTGTTTCAGATTGTTTCAGTAGTTTATGTTCCTCAGTTTCACATTGCTTCAGTAGTTTTCTTCATCAGTTTCATATTGTTTCAGTAGTTTATCTTCATCAGTTTAAGATCGTTTTAGTAGTTTTGTTGAATCAATTTCAGATTGTTTCAGTAGTTTATCTTCATCGGTTTCTAGTTGTTTCAGTAGTTTTGTGCATTAATTTAAGATTGTTTCAGTAGTTTATACAGTATTCATCAGTTTTAGATTGTTTCAGTAGTTAAACTTCATCAGTTTCAGATTGTTTCAGTAGTTTATCAGTTTTAGATTGTTTCAGTAATTTATCTTCATCAGTTTCATATTGTATCAGTAATTTATGTTCATCATTTTCAGGTTGTTTCTGTAGTTTATCTTCATCAGTTTCAGTAGTTTATGTTAATAACTTAATCAGTATCTGCTCCCCCGGGCACCCTAGAAAGCAGCTCTCTGCTCCACACAGAGGGCTGTGGTAGCTTGGTGGTCTGTGGTTGTGTCAGGAAGGGCATCCAGCGTAAAAACAATTGCCAAATCTTCATGCGACTAGCTCGCTGTGGCGACCCCTGATGAAGGGAGAAGCCGAAAGAAGAAGATGTTAATCAGTTTCAGAATGTTTAAGTAGTTTTTTGCATCAATTTTAGATTGTTTCCGTAGTTTATGTTAATCTGTTTCAGATTTTTTTCAGTAGTTTATCTTTATCAGTTTCAAATATTTCAATAGTTTATCTTATCTGTTTCACATTGCTTCAGTAGTTTTCTTCATCAGTTTCATATTGTTTCAGTAGTTTATCTTCATCAGTTTCAGTAGTTTAACAATCATTTTAAAATAGTTTCTGTAGTTTACAAATCTTCATTAGTTTCTGATTGTTTTAGTAGTTTTGTGCATCAGTTTCAGATTGTTTCAGTAGTTTATCAGTTTTAGATTGTTTCTGTAGTTTATCTTCATCGGTGTCAGGTAGTTTCAGTAGTTTATGTTCATCAGTTTCAGAATGTTTAAGTAGTATTTTTTGCACCAATTTTAGATTGTTTCAGTAGTTTATGTTAATCTGTTTCAGATTGTTTCAGTAGTTTATGTTCATCAGTTTCACATTGCTTCAGTAGTTTTATTCATCAGTTTCATATAGTTTCAGTAGTTTATCTTCATCAGTTTCCGATCGTTTCAGTAGTTTTGTTGAATCAATTTCTGATTGTTTCAGTAGTTTATCTTTATAGTTTCAAATAGTTTCAGTAGTTTATCTTCATTAGTTTCTGATTATTTTAGTAGTTTTGTGCATCAGTTTCAGATTGTTTCAGTAGTTTTCTTCACTACTGTAGTTCCAAATTACTTCAGTAATTTATCTTCATAATTTTCAGATTGTTTCTCTAGTTTATCTTCATCAGTTTCAGATTGTTTCAGTAGTTTGTTGCATCAAATTCAGATTGTTTCAGTAGTTTATGTTACCGTAATTGGTTTTAGGCTGTTTCAATAGTTTATCTTTGTCAGTTTCAAATAGATTCAGTAGTTTTTCTTCATCAGTTTCAGATTGTTTCAGTAGTTTAACTTCATTAGTTTCTGATTGTTTCAGTAGTTTTTGTGCAACAGTTTCAGGTTGTTTCAGTAGTTTTGTGCATCAGTTTCAGGTTGTTTCAGTAGTTTTTGTGCATCAGTTTCAGGTTGTTTCAGTAGTTTATCTTCATTAGTTTCTGATTGTTTTAGTAGTTTTTGTGTGTCAGTTTCAGGTTGTTTCAGGTTGTTTCAGTAGTTTTTGTGCATCAGATTCAGGTTGTTTCAGTAGTTTTTGTGCATCAGTTTCAGGTTGTTTCAGTAGTTTTCTTCAGGTTGTTTCAGTAGTTTTCGTGCGTCAGTTTAAGGCTGTTTCTGTAGTTTTTGTGCGTCAGTTTCAAACTGTTTCTGTAGTTTTTGTGCATCAGTTTCAGGTTTTTACAGTAGTTTTTGTGCGTCAGTTTAAGGCTGTTTCTGAAGATTTTGTGCGTCAGTTTCAAACTGTTTCTGTAGTTTTTGTGCATCAGTTTCAGGTTGTTTCAGTAGTTTTTGTGCGTAAGTTTAAGGCTGTTTCTGTAGTTTTTGTGTGTCAAATTGTTTGTTTATGTTTATTAAATTTGTTCTTTTTTTTTTTTTTTTTTTAACAAAAGAAACAATACAAGACAATCCCATAAATGTTAATGTACAAAATATATTTAAAAAATAATAATATAAAAAAAAAAATTCATGTTGCTTTAGTTGTTTTTGTGCGTCAGGTTTAGGCTGTTTCTGTAGTTTTTCTGCATCAGATTAAAACTGTTTCTGTAGTTTTTGTGCATCAGATTTAGGTTGTTTCAGTAGTTTTTGTGCATCAGTTTCAGGTTGTTTCAGTAGTTTTTATGCATCAGTTTCAAGTTGTTTCAGTAGTTTTTGTGCATCAGTTTCAAGTTGTTTCAGTAGTTTTTGTGCATCAGTTTCAGGTTGTTTCAGTAGTTTTTGTGCATCAGTTTCAGGTTGTTTCAGTAGTTTTTGTGCATCAGTTTCAGGTTGTTTCAGTAGTTTTTGTGCATCAGTTTCAGGTTGTTTCAGTAGTTTTTGTGCATCAGTTTCAGGTTGTTTCAGTAGTTTTTGTGCATCAGTTTCAGGTTGTTTCAGTAGTTTTTGTGCATCAGTTTCAGGTTGTTTCAGTAGTTTTTGTGCATCAGTTTCAGGTTGTTTCAGTAGTTTTTGTGCATCAGTTTCAGGTTGTTTCAGTAGTTTTTGTGCATCAGTTTCAGGTTGTTTCAGTAGTTTTTGTGCATCAGTTTCAGGTTGTTTCAGTAGTTTTTGTGCATCAGTTTCAGGTTGTTTCAGTAGTTTTTGTGCATCAGTTTCAGGTTGTTTCAGTAGTTTTTGTGCATCAGTTTCAGGTTGTTTCAGTAGTTTTTGTGCATCAGTTTCAGGTTGTTTCAGTAGTTTTTGTGCATCAGTTTCAGGTTGTTTCAGTAGTTTTTGTGCATCAGTTTCAGGTTGTTTCAGTAGTTTTTGTGCATCAGTTTCAGGTTGTTTCAGTAGTTTTTGTGCATCAGTTTCAGGTTGTTTCAGTAGTTTTTGTGCATCAGTTTCAGGTTGTTTCAGTAGTTTTTGTGCATCAGTTTCAGGTTGTTTCAGTAGTTTTTGTGCATCAGTTTCAGGTTGTTTCAGTAGTTTTTGTGCATCAGTTTCAGGTTGTTTCAGTAGTTTTTGTGCATCAGTTTCAGGTTGTTTCAGTAGTTTTTGTGCATCAGTTTCAGGTTGTTTCAGTAGTTTTTGTGCATCAGTTTCAGGTTGTTTCAGTAGTTTTTGTGCATCAGTTTCAGGTTGTTTCAGTAGTTTTTGTGCATCAGTTTCAGGTTGTTTCAGTAGTTTTTGTGCATCAGTTTCAGGTTGTTTCAGTAGTTTTTGTGCATCAGTTTCAGGTTGTTTCAGTAGTTTTTGTGCATCAGTTTCAGGTTGTTTCAGTAGTTTTTGTGCATCAGTTTCAGGTTGTTTCAGTAGTTTTTGTGCATCAGTTTCAGGTTGTTTCAGTAGTTTTTGTGCATCAGTTTCAGGTTGTTTCAGTAGTTTTTGTGCATCAGTTTCAGGTTGTTTCAGTAGTTTTTGTGCATCAGTTTCAGGTTGTTTCAGTAGTTTTTGTGCATCAGTTTCAGGTTGTTTCAGTAGTTTTTGTGCATCAGTTTCAGGTTGTTTCAGTAGTTTTTGTGCATCAGTTTCAGGTTGTTTCAGTAGTTTTTGTGCATCAGTTTCAGGTTGTTTCAGTAGTTTTTGTGCATCAGTTTCAGGTTGTTTCAGTAGTTTTTGTGCATCAGTTTCAGGTTGTTTCAGTTTTTGTGCATCAGTTTCAGGTTGTTTCAGTAGTTTTTGTGCATCAGTTTCAGGTTGTTTCAGTAGTTTTTGTGCATCAGTTTCAGGTTGTTTCAGTAGTTTTTGTGCATCAGTTTCAGGTTGTTTCAGTAGTTTTTGTGCATCAGTTTCAGGTTGTTTCAGTAGTTTTTGTGCATCAGTTTCAGGTTGTTTCAGTAGTTTTTGTGCATCAGTTTCAGGTTGTTTCAGTAGTTTTTGTGCATCAGTTTCAGGTTGTTTCAGTAGTTTTTGTGCATCAGTTTCAGGTTGTTTCAGTAGTTTTTGTGCATCAGTTTCAGGTTGTTTCAGTAGTTTTTGTGCATCAGTTTCAGGTTGTTTCAGTAGTTTTTGTGCATCAGTTTCAGGTTGTTTCAGTAGTTTTTGTGCATCAGTTTCAGGTTGTTTCAGTAGTTTTTGTGCATCAGTTTCAGGTTGTTTCAGTAGTTTTTGTGCATCAGTTTCAGGTTGTTTCAGTAGTTTTTGTGCATCAGTTTCAGGTTGTTTCAGCAGTTTTTGTGCATCAGTTTCAGGTTGTTTCAGTAGTTTTTGTGCATCAGTTTCAGGTTGTTTCAGTAGTTTTTGTGCATCAGTTTCAGGTTGTTTCAGTAGTTTTTGTGCATCAGTTTCAGGTTGTTTCAGTAGTTTTTGTGCATCAGTTTCAGGTTGTTTCAGTAGTTTTTGTGCATCAGTTTCAGGTTGTTTCAGTAGTTTTTGTGCATCAGTTTCAGGTTGTTTCAGTAGTTTTTGTGCATCAGTTTCAGGTTGTTTCAGTAGTTTTTGTGCATCAGTTTCAGGTTGTTTCAGTAGTTTTTGTGCATCAGTTTCAGGTTGTTTCAGTAGTTTTTGTGCATCAGTTTCAGGTTGTTTCAGTAGTTTTTGTGCATCAGTTTCAGGTTGTTTCAGTAGTTTTTGTGCATCAGTTTCAGGTTGTTTCAGTAGTTTTTGTGCATCAGTTTCAGGTTGTTTCAGTAGTTTTTGTGCATCAGTTTCAGGTTGTTTCAGTAGTTTTTGTGCATCAGTTTCAGGTTGTTTCAGTAGTTTTTGTGCATCAGTTTCAGGTTGTTTCAGTAGTTTTTGTGCATCAGTTTCAGGTTGTTTCAGTAGTTTTTGTGCATCAGTTTCAGGTTGTTTCAGTAGTTTTTGTGCATCAGTTTCAGGTTGTTTCAGTAGTTTTTGTGCATCAGTTTCAGGTTGTTTCAGTAGTTTTTGTGCATCAGTTTCAGGTTGTTTCAGTAGTTTTTGTGCATCAGTTTCAGGTTGTTTCAGTAGTTTTTGTGCATCAGTTTCAGGTTGTTTCAGTAGTTTTTGTGCATCAGTTTCAGGTTGTTTCAGTAGTTTTTGTGCATCAGTTTCAGGTTGTTTCAGTAGTTTTTGTGCATCAGTTTCAGGTTGTTTCAGTAGTTTTTGTGCATCAGTTTCAGGTTGTTTCAGTAGTTTTTGTGCATCAGTTTCAGGTTGTTTCAGTAGTTTTTGTGCATCAGTTTCAGGTTGTTTCAGTAGTTTTTGTGCATCAGTTTCAGGTTGTTTCAGTAGTTTTTGTGCATCAGTTTCAGGTTGTTTCAGTAGTTTTTGTGCATCAGTTTCAGGTTGTTTCAGTTTTTGTGCATCAGTTTCAGGTTGTTTCAGTAGTTTTTGTGCATCAGTTTCAGGTTGTTTCAGTAGTTTTTGTGCATCAGTTTCAGGTTGTTTCAGTAGTTTTTGTGCATCAGTTTCAGGTTGTTTCAGTAGTTTTTGTGCATCAGTTTCAGGTTGTTTCAGTAGTTTTTGTGCATCAGTTTCAGGTTGTTTCAGTAGTTTTTGTGCATCAGTTTCAGGTTGTTTCAGTAGTTTTTGTGCATCAGTTTCAGGTTGTTTCAGTAGTTTTTGTGCATCAGTTTCAGGTTGTTTCAGTTTTTGTGCATCAGTTTCAGGTTGTTTCAGTAGTTTTTGTGCATCAGTTTCAGGTTGTTTCAGTAGTTTTTGTGCATCAGTTTCAGGTTGTTTCAGTAGTTTTTGTGCATCAGTTTCAGGTTGTTTCAGTAGTTTTTGTGCATCAGTTTCAGGTTGTTTCAGTAGTTTTTGTGCATCAGTTTCAGGTTGTTTCAGTAGTTTTTGTGCATCAGTTTCAGGTTGTTTCAGTAGTTTTTGTGCATCAGTTTCAGGTTGTTTCAGTAGTTTTTGTGCATCAGTTTCAGGTTGTTTCAGTAGTTTTTGTGCATCAGTTTCAGGTTGTTTCAGTAGTTTTTGTGCATCAGTTTCAGGTTGTTTCAGTAGTTTTTGTGCATCAGTTTCAGGTTGTTTCAGTAGTTTTTGTGCATCAGTTTCAGGTTGTTTCAGTAGTTTTTGTGCATCAGTTTCAGGTTGTTTCAGTAGTTTTTGTGCATCAGTTTCAGGTTGTTTCAGTAGTTTTTGTGCATCAGTTTCAGGTTGTTTCAGTAGTTTTTGTGCATCAGTTTCAGGTTGTTTCAGTAGTTTTTGTGCATCAGTTTCAGGTTGTTTCAGTAGTTTTTGTGCATCAGTTTCAGGTTGTTTCAGTAGTTTTTGTGCATCAGTTTCAGGTTGTTTCAGTAGTTTTTGTGCATCAGTTTCAGGTTGTTTCAGTAGTTTTTGTGCATCAGTTTCAGGTTGTTTCAGTAGTTTTTGTGCATCAGTTTCAGGTTGTTTCAGTAGTTTTTGTGCATCAGTTTCAGGTTGTTTCAGTAGTTTTTGTGCATCAGTTTCAGGTTGTTTCAGTAGTTTTTGTGCATCAGTTTCAGGTTGTTTCAGTAGTTTTTGTGCATCAGTTTCAGGTTGTTTCAGTAGTTTTTGTGCATCAGTTTCAGGTTGTTTCAGTAGTTTTTGTGCATCAGTTTCAGGTTGTTTCAGTAGTTTTTGTGCATCAGTTTCAGGTTGTTTCAGTAGTTTTTATGCATCAGTTTCAGGTTGTTTCAGTAGTTTTTGTGCATCAGTTTCAGGTTGTTTCAGTAGTTTTTATGCATCAGTTTCAGGTTGTTTCAGTAGTTTTTATGCATCAGTTTCAGGTTGTTTCAGTAGTTTTTGTGCATCAGTTTCAGGTTGTTTCAGTAGTTTTTATGCATCAGTTTTAGTTTGTTTCAGTAGTTTTTATGCATCAGTTTCAGGTTGTTTCAGTAGTTTTTATGCATCAGTTTCAGGTTGTTTCTGTAGTTTTTGTGCATCAGTTTCAGGTTGTTTCAGTAGTTTTTATGCATCAGTTTCAGGTTGTTTCAGTAGTTTTTGTGCATCAGTTTCAGGTTGTTTCAGTAGTTTTTATGCATCAGTTTCAGGTTGTTTCTGTAGTTTTTGTGCATCAGTTTCAGGTTGTTTCAGTAGTTTTCGTGCATCAGTTTCAAGTTGTTTCAGTAGTTTTTGTGCATCAGTTTCAGCACTGGCTCTCCTCAGGGATGTGTGCTGAGCCCTCTTCTGTTCACTCTGCTCACATATGATTGTACAGCCACACATCCAGGCTGTCATATTGTTAAGTTTGCAGATGATACAGCTGTGGTGGGATGCATCACAGATAATGATGAATCCAGCTACAGACAGGAGGTGGAACATCTGGAGAGCTGGTGCAAAGAGAACAACCTTCACATGAATGTGAAGAAGACGAAGGAGATGATTGTGGACTTCAGAAGGAACAAACACACCCACACCCCACTGTATATAGGTGGATCTGCGGTGGAGGTGGTCTCCAGCTACAAATACCTGGGTGTACACATGAATGATAACCTCAGCTGGAGCAACAACACCACCAGCCTGATCAAGAAAGGTCATCAGAGACTCTACTTCCTCAGACGGCTGAGACGAGCCGGTCTGAGAAGCCCAGTCCTCACCTCGTTCTACAGGTGTGCAGTGGAGAGCGTCCTGTGCTCCAGCATCAACGTGTGGCATGGAGGCTGCACAGTTGCAGAGAGGAAAGCTCTGCAGAGAGTGGTGAAGGCTGCACAGAAGTCTGTGGGAGTCAGTCTCCCCACCATCACAGACATTTACACCTCCAGATGCAGAAAAGAGCCACCTGCATCATGAAAGACCTCACTCACCCAGCACACTCACTCTTTGCACCACTCCCCTCGGGACGGAGGTTGAGGAGCATCAAATGTAGAACCACTAGACTGAGGAACAGCTTCTACCCTGAGGCTGTCAGACTCATGAATAAATAAATAATAAGAATAAACACTGCAAAATGTCACATCATGCTGATACTGATCTGTTTCTTGTTGCTGCGTTCATCTGTGACCATCTGCTCATGTTCGTGCTGCTGTTTATAATGATGTTTTTCTACTACATTAGGGCTTAGTGTATTACTAGCTGATGTCTCTCTTAGTTAATCCTAGATGTTATTATTGTTTTTCTCTTGCATTTGTTGTTGGATGTAACTGGGACCCTGTGTACATAATCTCGTTTTCAACACATGTACTACATGCGGTGCAAATGACTGTTGTTGTTGTTTCAGGTTGTTTCAGTAGTTTTTGTGCATCAGTTTCAAGTTGTTTCAGTAGTTTTTGTGCATCAGTTTCAGGTTGTTTCAGTAGTTTTTGTGCATCAGTTTCAGGTTGTTTCAGTAGTTTTTATGCATCAGTTTCAGGTTGTTTCTGTAGTTTTTGTGCATCAGTTTCAGGTTGTTTCAGTAGTTTTTGTGCATCAGTTTCAGGTTGTTTCAGTAGTTTTTGTGCATCAGTTTCAGGTTGTTTCAGTAGTTTTTTTCATCAGTTTCAGGTTGTTTCAGTAGTTTTTGTGCATCAGTTTCAGGTTGTTTCAGTAGTTTTTGTGCATCAGTTTCAAGTTGTTTCAGTAGTTTTTGTGCATCAGTTTCAGGTTGTTTCAGTAGTTTTTGTGCATCAGTTTCAGGTTGTTTCAGTAGTTTTTTTGTTGATCATTCATTTTCTGCTCCTGAAACTGAACTGGATTCAGTTTTCGGCCTCAGACCTGCTCCAGGAGCTCTTCAGGCCTCAGGCTTCAAGGCAAACAACTGTTACCTACAAATCATCCGTCTCTATTGGAAACCGGTTTTTCTCCCCCTCCTCCCTCCCTGCTGTCGGCCCCACATGCATCCTCCCTCCTCCTCCTCTGACTGCACAGCACATGTCTTCTTGTTGCACTTCTTCTAACTGTAGTCAGTTTGTCTCTCCTGCAGTGAGGTGGAGAACATGTGTGTCTGAAGCTGGCTGGGAAACAGCAGCATGTGCCTGTCATCCCCCCCCTCCCCCCATCGCTGCACACTGCCGACAGGTGTTGGCTTCATGTGACTGCCTGTCCGGACAACGCTCCAATGAAGAAGAAGGAGGAGGAGGAGGAGGAGGAGGAGTGTGTAAAGTTTCATCGACAACAACTGTGTCAACTCTGCAGCCTCAGCTCGGATCTGAACTCAGGGATGCCTCTCCTCCTCCTCCTCCTCCTCCTCCTCCTCCTCCTCCTCCTCCTCCTGGATGAATGGATGAATCTACCCTTTTGTTGGCGATGGGTCGTTCCTCGGCAACGCCTCCATGGTTACAGTCCAATAAATAACATCACACTCGCTCCTCAGCCTCTCTGGATGCAGCAGAAGAGTTCAACTTGACTCCTTTTTCTCTTTTCCACCAACAAACTGAACGACCTGTGGAGCGGAGAAGAAGACGTTTGAACGTCTTCAACTCACAGAAGACATCTTGGAAGGAAGACTTCCTGAAGATGCTCCAAGCAGAAAACACCTCCAGAACTTGTTTGAACCTCAATGAGTCAACATCCTGCTTCAGATCAGAGTGAACCTGTGGAGCGATATAGCTTCAAAAACAGTTTCTGCAGAAACAATGAAGACTTCCTGAAACACCAACGTCCAGCAGGACTTCCTCCTGTGATAAACTGAGCTGTGTCAGACTTCTTACTTTGAAGGGTATCCATGAGCTTTGCTTTGAAAGTCCAGTCCTCTTCCTGTCGACCCTCTGAAGGATCTGTGTCGGCGGCCATGATGGAGACAGAGGAGGAAGAAAAGCATCCTGGGTAAAATAAAAGACCCACAATCTGCTGAGTCGCTGGTTGTCATGGTGATTCCCTATTTTGGATCAGAAAGGGGAGGGGCATTCAGCAGCACCTCAGGCAGAAACGCAGAGTAAAAAGGAAGCCTCGCCTGTATGAAAAACTAGAAGTTGGATCAAAGAACTTCTGGACCCCTGAGCAGCAGGAGGTTCTGGTGGTACCACAGCTTCTGTTTGATGGTTCTGCAGAGTTTGATGGAGGTGAAGTTAAACAGAGCCTCCACTTCCTGTTTGAAGCTCAGATACGATCAATGGAAGTCAGCAGTGCTGGGCAGCGCTAAATCCAAAAATTTGTTCCGCTATTTCTAAAGCGCTTATTAATTTATTTAGGTCCGCAATTTCAAAAGCGCTTATGTATTAGCAAAGCTAGCGGAAGCTAATGCTAACGCGCTAACGTGCAAATGGCAAACTACTTTTTTAAATCCAGCAGATTTGACCATTTCGTGAAACGGTTAAGTTCACAAACCCTTTGCTATAAAGTCAGCTAAGAAATATATTTTTTCTCAGCAAAGAAATAATTGTTTTTACTGTGTTTTCTTGTAAAGTCCTTCGCTTCTGTGGCCGTCGCCATTTTGAACAGGGCAAATGGCGAACTGCTTTTTTAAATCCAGCAGATTTGACCATTTCGTGAAACGGTTAAGTTCACGAACCCTTGTGCTATAAAGTCAGCTAAGAAATATATTTTTTCTCAGCAAAGAAATAATTGTTTTTACTGTGTTTTCTTGTAAAGTCCTTCGCTTCTGTGGCCGGTCGCCATTTTGAGCAGGGCAAATGAGGCGCTGACGCGTCGCGTAGGCCGCTGAGAAACATCCATAAGTTCACCCTCCATGTTAAAAATTCTTCGTCTGACTCTTCGAAAACAAGCTATAAGGCTGCAGAGTAACACACTGGCTGCTAACTGCTATAGAGAGAGCGCTCTCTCTAGCCCCCCTTACCCCAAAAATACACTACACGCGGTCCGTGTCCGCCCCGCTCCGCAGGTCGCAGCTGAGCGAGTCCAAAGTCCACTGCCTCCGCTCAGCTCAGGTCCACATGGATGCGCCGCTCCAAGACGCATGCGCGGGAATTGTGAGATTGCGCGATAAATCAAGTGATAAATAATGAATTCAGAACAAAACAATTCATTCGGTGGAAGAAGGAGAACAACAGTAAAGGCTGCCTTGATCTTCTCTCGTAAATAAGCGACAGGACATGGTTTGAGCAACAGGAAGTGATGTTTACATTTCAGAATAAAATACTTTTTTATTTATTTATTTCTTGTATTGCGTTATTAGGTGTAGTCATAGTCATAAATATAATAGTTTAGTCATAGAATAGTCATAAATGATAGTTTGACAGCATTTTTGTACAAATAAATCCGTATAGAGCTAGGATTAGTCCGCCCGTGGTGATTTTATTTTGTAAATACGGAAGTTGTGCTCGTTCCTTTTCCTGTTGGTGCGACGTAATCTTCAAAAGTTGACTCCGGCACAGCTCCGTCGTCCGGCAGAAATAGAAAAATTTCTAATTTTGACGGACTGCCGTCCGCTCGCCGCAGCTCACCGCCGCCGTGCGGAGCCAGTGTACTTTATCTCATTGATTATAAAGGGTGCGTATTTGCTGCGGAGGTCGGACCGGAGCGGGGCGGAGCTGGAACGCGTGTAGTGTATTTTTGGCGTTAGGGCGGGGACCGCTTTTTTTCACGAACCACATCCGGCGCTGACAGGATGTGGTCTGTGAGCAGTTGTCCGGTTGATTTAAGAGCCCGTAAATAAGTTTTTTCGTTTTTACTGATAGATAATTAGTTATTAGCGGTACTGCATTTTAAATAAAAATAGCGCAAATCCGCTTATGAAATATAAAAGTTAGTCAATCCGCTATAACGCTAACAAATTGTTTAGGTCCGCTATCAGCGGATTAGCGCTTTAGCGCTCCCTAGCGGTCTGGTGCCCAACACTGGAAGTCAGAGAGAAAAGCGTCCGTCCTGCAGCAGAGAGACACAGTGAGAAGAAGACAATTAGTGACGTCATCAGACTCTTTGTAGTAAAACATCTCCACATGAACCTGTGATCGTGAAGACGTCTCATGTGGTGTCTATAGTTCATGATGTCACTGGATCTGGGAACGGGCCGTGCACGCGTGCATTCATCCTGTTGGCCTCACTGGGCCTGATAACAGTGGAAGTTTTATCAGAGGAGCTGTCGTCACGTTCTGATCCCAAGTGAACGTGTGTGTCCGTCCTCAGCAGATTAATTTAAACTGCGAAGTGGCCGCTTGAAGTGAAAAGCTCTGATTGGATTAGTGATGTAATGACATTATCTGCTTTACCCTCTCTGTGTGTGTGTGTGTTTGTATTGAAGGCTTGTGGGGACATCACTCTTTTACAAACCTGAGGTTTTGGGGACTCGACTGTTTGTGGGGACCGTCTTCATCACTTGGACCATCAAATGTTCTGTTTCTCTAGATGGCAGAACATTAAACTGGACCACAGAGCTTCTGCGAGTTCTGTGGTCCAGTTCCAGGACCTACACGTGTACAGGCGCAGGTATTTATTTAGCCTTTTTAAAGGATTAAAATCCCACAAAGGTCCCTGAAATGACTGGACAGTGGAAAAGGAATAAATAAATTAAAATCAACAAATTAAAATCAGTTCTTGTTTTTCATCTTTGGTTCAGGTGAATTATTAAAAAAAAACTATAAATAAATCACACTGAACTTGACAAAAATAGTTCACATTAACTTAATAATAATAATAATTGAATATTTTTCAATAAAAATAATAATAATAAAAAACTTATACTGAGTCCATCCTGTGCTTTTTGTAAAACTGAATCTTCAGCAGCTGTTCACAGGTGTGCTGGTCTACCAGTCCACGGATGTTCTGTTCTGGTCTACCAGTCCACGGATGTCATGATCCACCTGTCCATCAATGTTCTGGTCCACCTGTCCATCAATGTTCTGGTCCACCTGTCCATCAATGTTCTGGTCCACCTGTCCATCAATGTTCTGGTCCACCTGTCCATCAATGTTCTGTTCTACCTGTCCACTGATATTCTGTTCTACCTGTCACCAGAGGTTCTGGTCCACCTGTCTACTGATGTTCTGGTCCACCTGTCCTTGGATGTTCTGGTCCACCTGTCCATCAATGTTCTGGTCCACCTGTCCATCAATGTTCTGGTCCACCTGTCTACTGATGTTCTGGTCCACCTGTCCATCAATGTTCTGGTCCACCTGTCCTTGGATGTTCTGGTCCACCTGTCCTTGGATGTTCTGTTCTACCTGTCCATCAATGTTCTGTTCTACCTGTCACCAGAGGTTCTGGTCCACTCCTCTTGATCAAACTGCTCCAGCTGTCTCAGGTCTGAAGGTTCCTCCTTCAGATGTTTTAGCTCCGTCCACAGATGTTCTACAGGATTTAGATCCGGGCTTTAGAGGGACACTTCAGAACAGTCCAGTGTTTGGTTCTGATCCAGTCTGGGGTGTTTTTACTTGTCTTTGAGGCCATCATCACCTGTTGGAGGACGCCTGAGCTGCGACTCTGAGCGAGCTGTCCGACACCGAGCGGAACATTTATCTCCAGAACGCCTGAACTCCTGTCACAGTTTTGGATCAGAACACAGAACTAAAGGTCCAGTTTGAAGGTCTCGTCTGTTGGCGATTTATTTTATATCTGTTGGTGATTTATGACTCGTTGTCCTGAGAACGTCCACGTTGTCTCGAGCAGACTCGTGGAGTGATCTGAACAAAAACTCCACGTTTACTCTGATGTTTCAACGTGAGTCAGCTTCGTTTTGACTCACGTTCCTGCTTCCAGCAGAGAACTGAAGATGTTTGATTCTTTTCAACGCTGCAGCTTCTGAGAAGCATCTGTTCGGAACCAGCGGCGGCATCGTTGAGCAAGAAGCCGATGCTTCGCTCAGGCCCGTTTCCTCCGGTGCAGCTGAGTTCCTGAAGAGTTTCTGAAGTCCCACAGGAAATGTTGCTGCCTCAGCAGGAACGCCGCAGCGCTCGTTCGCCACCGACTCGTCGAGCACGAGCTCCTCGGAGGCGTCGAGGCCGAGAGACAAAGCGAAGCAGAGTCTCTCTGCTGCGTTTTAAACTCTGGAGTTCATCTTTCTTTTTTTAAAGTTGAAGAGGGAGTTCCCTCATGAAACTGACTGTTTGGTGAAAGGCATCCGAGTTTTTGCGTAACAAACCCAGCTGTGGCTGTGAGTTGTGCTGGAGGGGAAACGAGGCCCGACATGATTTCCATCTGAATCAGAGCTGAGCTGCAGAGAAAGGAGCCTGCAGGAAACACCCAGATCCTTCATCAGCAACAGGCCGAACCAGCCCGAGACAGGCGGAGAGCTCTTCCTGCTCTGCTGCAGGGGGGAGGGGGGGGAGGGGGTGATGGGAGGAGAGATGCCTCTCCAGCAGGGGATGATGGGAGGAGGAGGAGGGGGAGGGGTCTGTATCTGGAGATGGAGGGCTGTCAGGAATGTGGGAGAGCAACCAGACATGCATCGAGTGAAAAGTCGAGCCGCCCGCACTAAATTTAACAAAGAGGAGGTTTAAATTTAGTCCGCAGCTTCACCGCCGCACATCCACTATTTATACCCGGAGCACCTTGGTGGGCCTGCGAGCAGCGCCAGAGGACGGTCAACAAGTGGCAGGATGGGTTTAAAGCACCAAACTCAACATCCTCCCTCCAAAGACCCAGACCCGTTCGACTGGTCTGGATCAGCGGTTCTGCACACTGCACTGTTTGCTCCGCGGTTTGGTTTAATCTCTGCAGCGAGGCCATGAAAACAACAAGAAGGCCTGAACCTAAACACACGAAAGGCCCCGTCACCGGAGAACGTCCGGTGACGGGCCGACGGTTCTTCACCGTAAACGTCCGCTTCGCTGTTTTCAAAGCACCGCTTAAAATTTTTTTAAAAAAAAAACATTTTATAAACACTGAGAGCCTTTTGGAGTGGCAGGAATACAGTACGTTAAAACGGAAGCTGCACGACCGTATAAGGAGTGATGACATCATGATAAGGTCATCACGCTACAGGCTCACGCTGGTGAGGACCAGCGGTGCGGGGGCCCGTACAGTCCAGTTGATTTTTAGACATCAGATGTTTCTAAAGACGGAAAGACCACGAATCCAGCACCGACCGGCAAAGGCTCATCACGGACCGAGACGATTGTCTGGTTTCAGCCCGAAGAGGGAGGAGTCAAGACCCGTTGAACACGCAGGTGAAAAGACGGGAGAACATCAGGGGGTTGGTGTTTTATTGTGCAGTTTATTCTGGGACTCGAATCAACTGGAGGTCATGAGCAGAGAAAGATCCTCCACAAACCCATCGAAGCCACGGCGCTAACCGTCACCTGGCGTCTAAAGGACGACGTCAGAGCCGCGGACGGAAGCCCGCAGGGGTCATTCTTCACAGGCCGCCATTTTAAACATTCACTGGACCTACCAGCCAAGATTCGAACCAGCGGCCCTGTTGAGAGGCAACAGCTCTGCCAACTGAGCCACCGTGCCACAGTCGACACACATTTTAATAAAATAAAATAAAATTATGTCTCTTTGAGCTTTATGTTTAAAAAAGTCAAATCATGTATGAGAAAAAAAAATACTTTTTGTTTCTCTCTACTGTGATAAACTACTATTTTTATTGTACACAACCATTTATTCTTATAAATTACTACATTTAAGTGAATATTAGACTTTTATTGTTTAACATCAAAGTAATGTATTTTATTTACAGTATGATGAAACTGGAACTTTTTTTTATTAAACATTACTGTTCTGAACAACCAGAATACACACTATAATTGCTCATTTATGATATGAAAGGTAATCAAAACCCCTGATAAAGCACATTTGTATGAAATTTCATTTTGCTGTAAAAAAAAAATTAGTAACACCAGTTTTTAATTAATTCTATGCAAAATAAATAAAATTGCTAATTTTCCCCAAAAACTGAATAAAAACCATAAAAGTTGTGCTAAAAGAGTTTCCCTGCTCAAATGTTTGAATATTCCTCAGTTTTGTCTTTTTTTCCGTGGAAAGTGAAGCTGTAAAAACGACCTCCCTGGAAACAAGCTGACGGTTGGAGTCTCCTCCAAATCTCGCGATATCTCACCGCCCCCAGCCCGCGGCGCTGTCCTCCCGCCAACTCTCGCGAGAGTTGCCGCAGCTCTAACTTCTGAGTGTGGCAGGATGAGTTCTTATCTGTTTAACGCCTTAAAGTCGCCGCGGATGAAATAAAAAGCTCGTCGCGGCTCAGACGTGAACATTAACGCGGCGGGACGACAAACATGTGACTTTGTGGACGAGTGGAGGTAAAACAAACCACTTTATTTGGAGTTTTTACGGTGAAACGTTGACGAAATGATGAGCAGAGTTGTGTAAAAAAGTGTTTGTTTTGACGTTTGACGCTGAAGTATGTTACGTAAATGACGCAAGGAGCGTAAAGAGCGTGAGGAAGATGATTTGAGGGGTATCGGTGGTTTTTGGGGGTAAAGGTCGAGCGGGAGGTGCAGTTGCATCACAGCTGGTGCTGGTTCGGTACCGGGAGGAGGAGGAGGAGGTGATCCGGTAACGTGCGTGAAGAGATGCTTGGAGGCCACGTCCCCCTGGAGACAAGCACGTGACGAGTTCCACGGAGCTCCACGGAGACACGGAGAGACACAGCGGGGCTCGAACCCACGGACCGGAGCTCCTCACCCACTGCGTCCTGAGAGGAAGAGGAGGAGGGAGGAGGAGAGAGGAGGAGGAGGACCGGAGTAAAGTTTGTCCAACTTTGAACATCCCTTCGGAAACGCCATTTTGATTCCTCTCCTCTTCGGAGCGAGTTGCAGCCTCCTTCCTCCTCCTCCCTTCTTCTTTTTTTTTTGTTTTGTTGTTTTCACTTCATCCCCTCATCCTCCTCCTCCTCCTCGATGTCTCGGCGCAAGCAGTCCAGACCTGTCCAGGTCCAGGTCCAAGTCCTCGGTGAGTCTGTCTCCATCGCTGCGTCGACCTGTTGCTCGACAAGTTGCGGGCAACGGGCAACTTGTGTCGGAGTAAACTTCCAGTTCTGAGGAGGAGGAGGGGGTCGACTCTTCCTCCCTGTTTTCTCTCTTTTCTCCCCCTCCTCCTCCTCCTCCTCCTCCTCCTCGCTGCTTCCTAGTTTGATGCGCATCCAAGCGGTGGAATTCACGCTCCTCTTCCTCATTCACGCACATTATAATAGGCTTCTTTTTTTTTTTACTTTTACTTTTAACTTTGGGCTGTT
>JBBPBX010001705.1:9220-24670 GCA_038048925.1 Garcialebias charrua | reverse complement strand
GTGCGTGTGTGTGTGTGGGTGTGTGTCTGTGCACATACTCCTGCAGTGGTAGTTAACTCCACAAGCTGCTTATCAGCAGCACAGTCTCACCACACCCTCTTACACACACACATGCACAGACACACACACACACATGCATAGACACACACATGCACAGACACACACACACATGCACAGACACACGCACACATGCACAGACACACATGCGCACGCTGAGCTGCTGGCATCCCACACAACAGGTCGGTCTGACACAGAACACACCCTTCTGCACCGTCCATCTTCAGCTCAAACACCACAGAGGAACCTGGAGGCCGGCTCGGTTCTGGACCTGGAGGCCGGCTCGGTTCTGGACCTGGAGGCCGGCTCGGTTCTGGACCTGGAGGCCGGCTCGGTTCTGGACCTGGAGGCCGGCTCGGTTCTGGACCTGGAGGCCGGCTCGGTTCTGTTAGCCTGGTTGAAGCAGTAAAAAGTCCTGGAGTCCTCGAGTTAGTTTAATAAATTCTGTCCAGCAGAGTTGTCAACATCCTGGCATTTAGCTGCTGTTCTAAGCTCCGCCCCCTTTAACCAGAGCTAACCAGATTAAACCCAGAGACTAACCTACAAGCAAGTAACCAGCATCCAACCATGATTCATCCATCCAACTAACCATCCATGTATCATCCATGTATCCATCCATCCATGTATCATCCATCCATGTACAGTATCTATCCATGTATCCATCCATCCATGTATCCATCCATCCATCCATGTATCCATCCATCCATCCATGTATCATCCATGTATCCATCCATCCATGTATCATCCATGTATCCATCCATCCATGTATCCATCCATGTATCCATCCATCCATCCATCCATGTATCATACATGTATCATACATCCATCCATCCATCCATGTATCATACTTGTATCATCCATCCATGTATCATCCATCCATGTACAGTATCTATCCATGTATCTATCCATCCATGTATCCATCCATCCATCCATGTATCATCCATGTATCCATCCATCCATGCATCATCCATCCATGTATCATCCATGTATCAATCCATCCATGTACAGTATCTATCCATGTATCTATCCATCCATGTATCCATCCATCCATCCATCCATGTATCATCCATGTATCTATCCATCCATCCATGTACAGTATCTATCCATGTATCCCTCCATCCATCCATCCATCCATCCATGTATCATCCATGTATCATCCATCCATGTATCATCCATCCATGACTACAGTATCTATCCATGTATCTATCCATCCATCCATCCATCCATGTATCATCCATGTATCCATCCATCCATGTATCATCCATCCATGTATCAATCCATCCATGTACAGTATCTATCCATGTATCTATCTATCCATCCATCCATCCATCCATCCATCCATCCATGTATCATCCATCCATGTACAGTATCTATCCATGTATCCCTCATCCATCCATCCATCCATGTATCATACATGTATCATTCATCCATGTATCATCCATCCATGACTACAGTATCTATCCATGTATCTATCCATCCATCCATCCATGTATCATCCATGTATCCATCCATCCATGTATCATCCATCCATGTATCATCCATGTATCAATCCATCCATGTACAGTATCTATCCATCCATCCATCCATCCATGTATCATACAGTACATGTATCATTCATACATGTATCATCCATCCATGTATCATCCATCCATGTATCATCCATCCATGACTACAGTATCTATCCATGTATCTATCCATCCATCCATCCATCCATGTATCATCCATCCATCCATCCATCCATCCATCCATCCATGTATCATCCATGTATCAATCCATCCATGTATCATCCATGTATCAATCCATCCATGTACAGTATCTATCCATGTATCTATCCATCCATGTATCCATCCATCCATGTATCATCCATGTATCCATCCATCCATGTATCCCTCCATCCATCCATGTATCATCCATCCATGTACAGTATCTATCCATGTATCCATCAATCCATGTATCCATCCATCCATCCATCCATCCATGTATCATCCATGTATCCATCCATCCATGTACAGTATCTATCCAGTGTTTCCCCTACCATTACACAAGCGGGGTGGCCCACCCCGTCAACAGAACTGAGCACCCCGCCTACCAAACTCAACTTGTTCCCCCATCTCCACCCAGCACTGGCATAGCACTAAGCTTAAAGCGCAAAATACAGGCTCTCTAGCTAAAAAGCTAAAGGCAGCACTCAACATTGCCTCTTCCCTCATGCTGAATGCCCCCCACCCCCGCTCAAAAACTGTTAGTACAAGCTGAGCTCAGACATGTCTTTGTCCCCCCATCAACAAAAATCATGGATGAGATGAGCACCCCACCATGGCAGGTTAACTAGGGGAAACACTGCTATCCATGTATCTATCCATCCATGTATCATCCATCCATCCATGTATCATCCATGTATCCATCCATCCATGTATCATCCATCCATGTATCCATCCATGTATCTATCCATGTATTATCCATGTATCATCCATGTATCTATCCATCCATGTATCATCCATGTATCCTTCCTTACATGTATCATCCATGTATCCATCCATCCATCCATCCATCCATGTATCATCTGTGTATCTATCCATCCATGTATCTATCTATCTATCTATCTATCTATCTATCTATCTATCTATCTATCTATCTATCTATCTATCTATCTATCTATCTATCTATCTATCTATCTATCTATCTATCTATCTATCATCTATCTATCTATCTATCTATCTATCTATCTATCTATCTATCTATCTATCTATCTATCTATCTATCTATCTATCTATCTATCTATCTATCTATCTATCTATCTATCTATCTATCTATCTATCTATCTATCTATCTATCTATCTATCTATCTATCTATCTATCTATCTATCTATCTATCTATCTATCTATCTATCTATCTATCTATCTATCTATCTATCTATCTATCTATCTATCTATCTATCTATCTATCTATCTATCTATCATCTATCTATCTATCTATCTATCTTATCTATCTATCTATCTATCTATCTATCTATCTATCTATCTATCTATCTATCTATCTATCTATCTATCTATCTCTATCTATCTATCTATCTATCTANGCATCCATCCATCCATGTATCCTTCCATCCATGTATCCATCCATATATCTATCCATCCCTATATCTATCCATCCATATATCTATCCATCCATCCATGTATCATCCATCCATGTATCATCCATCCATGTATCTATCCATCCATGTATCTATCCATCCATGTATCTATCCATCCATGTATCCATCCATCCATGTATCCATCCATGTATCCATCCATCCATGTACAGGATCATCCATATATCTATCCATCCATGTATCCATCCATCTATGTATACATCCATCCATCCATCCATGTATCCATCCACATATCCATCCATCCATCCATATATCCATCCATGTATCCATCCATCCATCATCCATGTATCCATCCATAGACTGTATCTATCCATCCATGTATCTATCCATCCATGTATCATCCATCCATCCATCCATCCATCCATCCATCCTACACTTCAGTTATCACTTTATTTTCATCATTTCATTGTTTCCCTCTTTAATTGTTTATTTTCTGTTTCCATCGTCTCGTTCTTCATTTCCTCTTTTGTTTTGACTTTCGTTTTGTTTCTTCCTCCTCTCTTCTTCCTCCTTCTGTCCGTTCTGATTCTCATCTGTTGGTTTTATTTCCTGTTGAGGTTCTGGTCCGTCGGTCCGGTCGGGTCGTAGCTCAGCAGCAGCTAACGGAGCTGTTTAATCCCATTAATCTGGCTGTTAGCTGTAATCTGACACACGCCTCTAACAGGTCCTCCTGTTTGTTCTGCAAACACGGGACACGCCTCGTCGTCATGGTAACCGCGGCGCCGACATGCCTCCAGACGTTGTAGTTTTGAGTTTTTATCCTTTAACCACGCGAGTTTGACAACGTCCATCCTGACGTTACGTCCTCCATCTTGGATCACCTGATCAGATCCAGATGGTTTCTCATCTGTTGAAGTTCATCAGTTGCTGTTTCCTCAGTTTGAGTCGTTTTTAAACTTTATTTGGAATAAATGTGTTAAAGCAAATCAGACATGCTCAGATCTCTGAGGAGCAGGGACAGGTCCATGTGAGTCCTGAACCAGGACCTGAGACGTCCGTCCACCTTCAGTGGTCTCAGCCTGCTGGAGAGCAAATCACGTTTCGTGTTTTTACACCAAACCGACCTGAAGGGTTTCATTTTACTTTACATTTTAAAAATTACCTAATTTTTTATTTCACCTTTTTAGTCTATACTGTACCTGTAATAATTTTAAACTCTGACATTTAAACTACAAGTATATATTCTGTTATTTCAGTCATTTAAAAAAATCTTTAAAGATATAACATTTTTATAAATTTTGACATTTATTTTATAATTTTTTTCTAGATTTTTAATTATTTTTAATTTTCACATTTTTTTAGACTTTCATTTTGATCATTATATGGTGCTTTTATTTTGAAGAATCAGTCACTGTTAATGATGTAGTGCTTTTATTTTGAAGAGGCAGTCACTGGTTAATGATGTAGTGCTTTTATTTTGAAAAGTCAAGTCACACGTTGCAGCTTTTATTTTGATGAGACAATTACAGTACTTGTTGACCATGCAATGTATTTATTTTGAAGAGTCATCACTGGTTGACCATGTAGTGCTTTTATTTTGAAGAGTCATCACTGGTTGACCATGTAGTGCTTTTATTTTGAAGAGTCATCACTGGTTGACTATGTAGTGCTTTTATTTTGAAGAATCATCACTGGTTGACTATGTAGTGCTTTTATTTTGAAGAGTCAAGTCACATGTTGCAGCTTTTATTTTGATGAGACAATTACTGGTTGACCATGTAGTGCTTTTATTTTGAAGAGTCATCACTGGTTGACCACGTAGTGCTTTTTATTTTGAAGAGTCATCACTGGTTGACCATGTAGTGCTTTTTATTTTGAAGAGTCATCACTGGTTGACTATGTAGTGCTTTTATTTTGAAGAATCAGTCAGTGGTTGACTATGTAGTGCTTTTATTTTGAAGAGTCAAGTCACATGTTGCAGCTTTTATTTTGATGAGACAATTACTGGTTGACCATGTAGTGCTTTTATTTTGAAGAGTCATCACTGGTTGACCACGTAGTGCTTTTTATTTTGAAGAGTCCTCACTGGTTGACTATGTAGTGCTTTTATTTTGAAAAATCAGTCAGTGGTTGATCATGTAATGATTTTATTTTGAAGAGTCAAGTCACATGTTGCAGCTTTTATTTTGATGAGACAATTACTGGTTGACCATGTAGTGCTTTTATTTTGAAGAGTCATCACTGGTTGACCATGTAGTGCTTTTATTTTGAAGAATCAGTCAGTGGTTGATCATGTAATGCTTTTATTTTGAAGAGTCAAGTCACATGTTGCAGCTTTTATTTTGATGAGACAATTACTGATTGACCATGCAATGCTTTTATTTTGAAGAGTCAGTCACTGGTTGACCATGCAGTGCTTTTATTTTGAAGAGTCATCACTGGTTGACCACGTAGTGCTTTTTATTTTGAAGAGTCATCACTGGTTGACTATGTAGTGCTTTTATTTTGAAGAATCAGTTAGTGGTTGATCATGTAATGATTTTATTTGGAAGAGTCAAGTCACATGTTGCAGCTTTTATTTTGATGAGACAATTACTGGTTGACCATGTAGTGCTTTTATTTTGAAGAGTCATCACTGGTTGACCATGTAGTGCTTTTATTTTGAAGAATCAGTCAGTGGTTGATCATGTAATGCTTTTATTTTGAAGAGTCAAGTCACATGTTGCAGCTTTTATTTTGATGAGACAATTACTGATTGACCATGCAATGCTTTTATTTTGAAGAGTCAGTCACTGGTTGACCATGCAGTGCTTTTATTTTGAAGAGTCATCACTGGTTGACCACGTAGTGCTTTTTATTTTGAAGAGTCATCACTGGTTGACTATGTAGTGCTTTTATTTTGAAGAATCAGTTAGTGGTTGATCATGTAATGATTTTATTTGGAAGAGTCAAGTCACATGTTGCAGCTTTTATTTTGATGAGGCAATTACTGGTTGACCATGTAGTGCTTTTATTTTAAAGAATCAGTCACTGGTTGACCATGTAGTGCTTTTATTTTGAAGAATCAGTCACTGGTTGACCATGTAGTGCTTTTATTTTGAAGAGTCAGTCACTGATTGAACATGTAGTGCTTTTATTTTGAAGATTCGGTTACAGGTTGACCATGCAGTGCTTTTATTTTGAAGAGTCAGTCACTGGTTGACCATGCAATGCTTTTATTTTGAAGAGTCAGTCACTGATTGATCATATAGTGCTTTTATTTTGAAGAGTCAGTTACAGGTTGACCATGCAGTGCTTTCATTTTGAAGATTTAGTCACTAGTTTACCATGTAGTGCTTTTATTTTGAAGAATCAGTCACTGGTTGACTATGTAGTGCTTTTATTTTGAAGAGTCAGTCACTGGTTGAACATGTAGGGCTTTTATTTTGAAGAGTCAGTCACTGGTTGATCATGTAGTGCTTTTATTTTGAAGAGTCAGTCACTGATTGATCATATAGTGCTTTTATTTTGAAGAGTCAGTTACTGGTTGACCATTCAGTGCTTTTATTTTGAAGATTCAGTCACTGGTTGACCATGCAGTACTTATATTTTTAAGAGTCTGTCACTGGTTGACCATGCAATGCTTTTATTTTGAAGAGTCAGTCACTGATTGATCATATAGTGCTTTTATTTTGAAGAGTCAGTCACTGGTTGACCATGCAATGCTTTTATTTTGAAGAGTCAGTCACTGATTGATCATATAGTGCTTTTATTTTGAAGAGTCAGTTACTGGTTGACCATTCAGTGCTTTTATTTTGAAGATTCAGTACAGTATTTGGTTGACCATGTAGTGCTTTTATTTAGAAGAGTCAGTCACTGATTGATCATATAGTGCTTTTATTTTGAAGAATCACTTATTCACCATGTAGTGCTTTTATTTTGAAAAGTCACTCACTGATTTATCCTGTAGTGCTTTTATTTTGAATTAATTTGATCATAGTGCTATTGTTTGGAAGAGTCAGCCACCAGTTAATGATTTAGTGCTTTTATTTTGAAGATTTAGTCATTGATTAATCATATTTTAATGATTTAATTTTGAAGAGCCAAGTTACATGTTGCAGATTTTATTTTGAAAAGTCACTGGTTGATCATGTAGGACTGTTATTTTGAAGATTCAGCAACTGGTTGACCATGTAGAGCTTTTATGTTGAAGAGTCAGTCACTGGTTAATCATAGTTCTGATCTGATCAGTGTTTTAATGACAGACTGTCTGAATCACACACCTTATTACGCAGTCATTCCTGTGTGTGTGTGTGTGTGTGTGTGTGTGTGTGCGCGAGGGACTCACACACACTCACTCAGTATTTTTGTCATCAGACTTGTGTTGCGGAGAAGCGTCTTGACTCCGCCCCCTGACACCGTCAGATACTTTGAGGCAGAAGTTTAGATTTCCTCGATGGTTGTTGACTCGTGAGGTCGTCATGACGACCAGCTGGTCCGTGTTACGTTGTGTCTGCGGTGCCGACGTCACTCCGTGGCTCTTCACGGTCCTCTCCTCCTCAGTGTGTGAAGGGTCAGAGCGTCTCCGTCCTCCATCTGAAGACAAAACGCTCACACACACACGATACGACGAGCGTCAACATCTGCTCCTCTCAGATGAAAACTTAACCTGTTCCACGCCGCTGGAACCGTTGTTACTTTAAAACAACTTCAGAAGAACATTTACTGACACATCTTTAGTCTGAGGACAGGACAAGTCACCTAAAAACTGTTTAACCAAAAACAGGCGCAGAGCCGCAACACGGTCCAAAGAACAAGAACAGAACCTCCAAGAACAAGAACAGAACCTCTGAGAACAAGAACCTCTGAGAACAAGAACAGAACCTCTAAGAACATGAACAGAACCTCTGAGAACAAGAACAGAACCTCCAAGAACAAGAACAGAACCTCTGAGAACAGAACCTCCAAGAACAAGAACAGAACCTCTGAGAACAGAACCTCTGAGAACAAGAACAGAACCTCTGAGAACAAGAACAGAACCTCCAAGAACAAGAACAGAACCTCTGAGAACAGAACCTCTGAGAACAAGAACAGAACCTCCAAGAACAAGAACAGAACCTCTGAGAACAGAACCTCTGAGAACAAGAACAGAACCTCTAAGAACAAGAACAGAACCTCTGAGAACAAGAACAGAACCTCCAAGAACAGAACGAGAACAAAAACAACCAAATCTAAAATATGATCTGTAAGACAACAAGTCTCTGAACGACGAAAACAGGCAAAACTAGACCATCATCATCATCATCATCATCATCATCATCATCATCATCATCATCATCATCATCATCATCATCATCTTTATTTATAAAGCGCTTTAACAGCAGCCACATCAGAAACAAAGTGCTGAGCATCAGTTACAAACAAGATAAAAGAAAGCATAAAAACAGAGCTACACAAAAACTGTGACAAAAACACCCAACACAAGTAAACAACAAAAACATGCTGTAAACAAAAATAAACACACAAGCCTGATCAAACCAAATCTATCAAATAACCTGAGAAATAAAAACAAATGTTGGCAAAAATGATTTATTCAGACAATAAAAGGTCACAAAACAAAATCTGAAGATTTATTCTTACAGACTTGAAAACAAACAAACAAAAACAAACAAAGTACCAAATAAACAAAAACATTCTGGGAAAAAAATACAAAAAATAAACAAAATAAAATCAGATGATCTGAGCTGCTGATCGACGTGATTTAACAAAAAAGTGTTTGAACAGGAAGAGGTGTGTGTGTGTGTGTGTGTGGGGTGGGCGTGGCTTCAGGTGTGAATGGGGGGTTTACATTTGAAGGTGCGTCCCTCAGACTTCATTCAGCTTTTAGCTCAAAATAACAATAAACCGTCCTCATGGGAAACTTCTCTGTGTGTGTGTGTGTGTGTGTGTGTGTGTGTGTGTGTGTGTGAGGCCTGGAGGCAGACTCACTGAAAGAGGCTCAGGCTCCTTTCACTGGTCTGAAACCTGGTCCTCCTCAGCACCACACCCTGCACACAAACACTGCTGCCGCTCCTTCATCTGCTGCTGCTTTGGAGGAGGAGGAGGAGGAGGAGGAGGAATGTAGAGAAGAGCAGGGAAGAGAGGAGGAGGAGGAGGATGATACGAAGTCAGAGAAGAAAGCATCTTTGGTCGACCGTCAGCTGAGCTGCATCATTTAATTACAACCAATTGATGTCTGTGAGCGTGCACGTGGCTATGAGCGTGCACGTGCCCGTGAGCGTGCACATGCCTGCGTGTTTCACAAGAAGGCCGTCTTTGTGGATGAAGAGGAGGAGGTTCTGCTTCTTCCTTCTAACTTGTGTACACATGTAACCTGAAGCCCCTGCACTGCCGTGCATGCTGGGAAATGTATGCAAATGCCTCGCTGCGTTCCTGCGCCCTGTCCAACTTCTAAAGTTTAGTTTAAAGTTCTGTAATAAATAAGTTTAATTATAAATGATGGCAGAAGATTCAGAAGTTTTTTTAAGCTGGATGTGAACCATCAAACCAAACATCAAAGGAGCAGGAAACACCTCAGGCTTTTCAAAATAAGAGCGTTTCCTTTAGAGGTTTGTTTCACGTTTTGTCTCATTTGTTCTCGTTTCGTTGGACCAACTTTATTGAAACCGTGAATATTCTCAGAACCGGAGGTTCTGTCACATGGTTGTCCTTCAAGATGAAGGTTCTGAAGGTCCAAGAACTTCAGAACGTCAAACGAGGAACTTCCTGTTCATCAAATCCACTCCTCGTCTCACAACGCTTGGCCTCAGTTTCACTGTACGGTACTTCTCCTTGAGGCCCGACCACGTGCTGCGACAAGCCGCAGCCGGCCCGGACCCGTCCTGGGTTTCAGGTGGCGAGGAGGAGGAGGCACAGCCTGCTGCTGCTTCATTTCAACCGTTTCCTTTAAACAAACACTTGGAGACAAAAGTTGAGTAAAACGAAGCAGCTTCAGAATAAAACTGCAGTTAAACCGAACAGAACCGACCCAGACCCGCTTAGAACCACATCTTCTCCTCCTGTCGGACGTTTGAACAGCTGCGTGGACACAGAAGGACGACAGCAGCTCGTCTTCTGGATGCGTCCAGCTGTGGACGAGACACACACAGAGACACACATACATACACACACACACACACACACACAGAGCAGCCGTCATGAATGAGTTTGTTGTGGAGGAACAACTGCAGGACAGCAACTGCTCCGACTCATCAAGCCTCCGTCGGCTCAGATTACAGATTAAAATAATCTGAAATAATTCAAAAAGTTCTTCTTGGTCCTCGTGAGGAGAAGTTCTGAAGATCCTGAATGTTCAAAGACTGTCGCCGTTTGTCTGCTTCTATCCTGACAACGTTCTACGTGCTCTAACTCTACGTTCAGAGCTCCTGTTGAGGATGACTCTCAGCTACTACTAGGGCTTTAACAGACTACTCGAGTAATCGACACATCGATTACTTGGACCTCTATCGAGTTTTTTGATTTCACGTCGAGTATTCGTAGTGACGTCATCACGACGCAGTTACAGAATAAAAAATGAATCAACTTCCTGTTTGGAGTGCGTTGCGAACCGGTGTTACACCATATTCTTTGACCGCCGTATATTGTGACCGACGTAGGGGGCGGTGTTGCATGAACTGTTGCAGGTCACAGAATGTGGTGTAACACCGGGTCCAATGACAGAACCAGAACCAGCTTCCTCTGACCTTGTTTCACAAATAAAAGGCAAAAAATATTAATCTCTAAAACTAAATCTAATGCGCAGCACCACAGGCGGTGGTGCAGGGTGGTCAACATTTCGTTTTTGACGTGTTGCACGTTTTTTTTTTTCACTTCTGCAGGTTAATAATAATAACTAACAGTTTTGGGATTCCTGTGACTTATTTGCTGTAAGATAAATGGTAAGAGCCTAATATATGCTCCCAAAGTTTTGTTTGTCTTTTTTTGTAAATGATAAATTACTCTTTTTTTTTTGTGTGTGTGTGTTTTTTTTATTTTTTTATTTATTATTATTTTTTAAAATTTTTGGGCTCTAGTGGCCTTTATTGTAGAGGGAGAGGGCGAAACGGGTAGAGAGAAGGGAGAGACACTGCAGAAACAGCTCGTCGGGTCTGGGACGCGAACCCGCGACGCCTGCAGAGAGGCTCAGCCTCAATATGTGCCGCGCGCTTATCCCCCACACCAAAGCGGCGGCACTTTTTGCGGTTTTAATTAGTTAATTATTTTTTGCATCTTGCATCTTTTTGCATCTTGAGGTAGCTCTACTCAAATATTATTATAATAATAATAAATAATTAATAATAATAATTAATTCAATTTATAACGCACTTTTCATTACTGAAAATCTCAAAGTGCTACACATATATATATATTGAATGCTACACACATTCATAAACCGGTGGCAGCAGACTACCATGCAAGGTGCTTTCCAGTCCTACCGGGAGCAACTCAGGGTTAAAGGGATTGTGACATGATTTTTTTACTATTCATAAAATTGCTCAAAATATATATATTTTATCATTTAAATATGTTTGTTTTTGCAAACAAAATGATAAATCACTTTAATTTTGCTTTAAAAGTGATTTTGAACTTCAAGCCGTGTTTAATCATGGGAAATCCCATTACACACGAACGCACCATCTGTGATGTCACACCGGGCAGAGCTCTGGGCTTGTCACAGTGCGCAGGTATGAGCAGCTCGACATGAAGGAAGTCTGATACAGCATCAGACCTAAATTAGATCCTGTTGTTTCTTGTTCCATCACCCAAACTATTTTCTGCTTCCCAAAATGAAGACAAATAGCTCAAATCTTCACATAGATTGCTAAATTCGTCCAGTTTTAAATTGTCCGCTATTAAAGACACCACAGCCCTCTGCCCAGTGTGACATCACATATGGTGCGTTCGAGTGTAATCGGATTTCCCATGATTAAACACGGCTTGAAGTTCAAAATCACTTTTAAAGCAAAATTAAAGTGATTTATCATTTTGTTTGCAAAAACAAACATATTTAAATGATAAAATATATATATTTTGAGCAATTTTATGAATAGTAAAAAAATCATGTCACAATCCCTTTAAGTGTCTTGCCCAAGGACACAACGACACATGGTGCGGGTCCCGGGAGTCGAACCGCCAACTTTCCGATCGGGAGACGACTGCCATTACCACTACACCACGGCCGCCCCCCATTATGTTAATGTCGAGTTTTTAAATTATGTACTCGTTCAACCCCTAGCTACTACCACTAAGCTAGCAGACTAATGTTGGCATCCTGCCTGTTTTCGAGGATTAGTGAGATAATTTGATTCCTGTGGTCATAATCTGCAGATATCTGCAGGTTTAATGAGTCAGCATGTTTTAGACTTTATGAAAGTTAATTTAACTGAGACTGAACTCCTGATCACATGAATCAACTCGATCAAAGTTGAACCTGCGTCAAACTGCAGGAAGATCAGAACGCTTCCTTGCATTAGAACGCCTTCTGCAATCATTAATCATATGTTAGAACTCTGACAATCATTAAATCAAATGTTAGAGCTCTGACTTAGACCATGTTAGAATTTTCCATAATGTTCTATATGCACCACACCAAGGCAGATGTTGAAGTCCTAGGCAGATGTCCAGGGCTGAGTCAGGCGACCTGAGGCTGGCAGGTCTAAAGCTAGCCGTCAGCTCCATGGCATCTTATTTGACCTGTTGGTGGCCCAAGTCACATGCTACAACCTGTAGACATCACCCGCCAACATATAAGGAATAGTTTTACATTCACCCAGAGGAAAGTGATCAACTGTTTGCAAATCTGACAGTATTGAACTGGGAGTTTTTATTCGAGGAAACCCTTTGGGATCCTCGAACCAGTGGGAGTTGTTAGATATTTATCTAGACTGGTCCTGGGGTTTTGATCTACTCCGAGACGGGATCATAATGAAATTATGACCCAGTTCTGACTGGGTCAAACTTGACCAGCAGCTCTAAAAAGAGTCTCCCAGGGATTCAATATCTGTCAAGGAATAGTTTATTTTGCTTGCCACATCACGTAGAAAGGCTTTGGAAGCACTGTCTCATGTTTTTCCTTAAACGTCAATCCACATAAGGTCTGTTGAGATCACACTTAGTCACGCCCCCTCATACATGTGACAGGAAGAGCTCCCCTTCTGCGAAGGGCGGAGGCTAGGGCCTATAAATTAGTAATGACAAGGAACATCGCCCCTTTTTTTTCCTGCTCCAGATCGCGTCAAACTATACCGGAGAGGCTAGCGCTGTACACTGTAACACTTTCCTGTCTTGATTTTAATACAATGGTAAAAACGGAATTCATGTTTCCTTGATTTATTATTAGTGTGAGTTGCCGCTTCTGAGGGAGATCTGAGCCAGGGGAAGTGGTGTGGGCTGGGGGCGGGTCCGAGAGGAAGCCTGAGGCCTGCGACTGGCAACAGCTAGCTGCAGAGACCGGTGACCCGCGGCCAGCAAAACGTCAACAGTTACGTCGTCAACTGCAGGAAGTTACGTCAAACTGCAGGAAGTTACGTCAAACTGCAGGAAGTTACGTCAAACTGTAGGAAGTTACGTCAAACTGCAGGAAGTTACGTAACTGTAGGAAGTTACGTCAAACTGCAGGAAGTTACGTCACTGCAGGAAGTTGCGTCACTGCAGGAAGTTGCGTGAAACTGCAGGAAGTTGCGTGAAACTGCAGGAAGTTACATCAAACTGCAGGAAGTTGCGTGAAACTGCAGGAAGTTACGTCAAGGTGCAGGAAGTTACATCAAACTGCAGGAAGTTACGTTAAGGTGCAGGAAGTTATGTGAAGCTGCAGGAAGTTACGTCAAACTGTAGGAAGTTACATCAAACTGCAGGAAGTTACGTCAAACTGCAGGAAGTTACATCAAACTGCAGGAAGTTACGTCAAACTGCAGGAAGTTACGTCAAACTGCAGGAAGTTACTGCAAACTGCCAGAAGTTACGCCAAGCTGCAGGAAGTTACGCCAAGCTGCAGGAAGTTACGTCAAACTGCAAGAAGTTACGCCAAGCTGCAGGAAGTTACGTCAAACTGCAGGAAGTTACGTCAAGCTGCAGGAAGTTACGCCAAGCTGCAGGAAGTTACGTCAAACTGCAAGAAGTTACGCCAAGCTGCAGGAAGTTACGTCAAACTGCAAGAAGTTACGTCAAACTACAAGAAGTTACGTCAAACTGCAAGAAGTTACGTCAAACTGCAAGAAGTTACGTCAAACTGCAGGAAGTTACGTCACTGCAGGAAGTTACGTCACTGCAGGAAGTTACGTCAAACTGCAAGAAGTTACGTCAAACTGCAAGAAGTTACGTCAAACTGCAGGAAGTTACGCCAAGCTGCAGGAAGTTACGTCAAACTGCAGGAAGTTATGCCAAGCTGCAGGAAGTTAATAATAATAATAATGTCTTTGTCTGTCATCTGTGTATGTTTCCCATACACAGACGAAATTCATCTCTGCATTTAACCCAACCACCACCAGGTGGTGCAGTGAGCAGCCAGAAAGCGCACGGGGAGCTGGAGAATTAGGTGTGCACTCATAGACACCCCAAGGTGTGTAGTGGCCGGGGCGCGAACCCGCGTCCTTCGGGTCCCAAGTTGAAAGCCCTGCCACTACACCATACGTCAAACTGCAAGAAGTTACGTCAAACTGCAAGAAGTTACGTCAAACTGCAGGAAGTCACATCACTGCAGGAAGTCACATCACTGTAGGAAGTCACATCACTGCAGGAAGTCACATCACTGCAGGAAGTTACGTCACTGCAGGAAGTCACATCACTGCAGGAAGTCACATCACTGCAGGAAGTTACGTCACTGAAGAAAGTTACGTCACTGCAGGAAGTTACGTCAAACTGCAGGAAGTTACGTCAAACTGCAGGAAGTTACGTCAAACTGCAGGAAGTTACGTCAAACTGCAAGAAGTTACGTCAAACTGCAGGAAGTTACATCAAACTGCAGGAAGTTGCGTCACTGCAGGAAGTTACGTCAAACTGCGGGAAGTTACGTCACTGCAGGAAGTTACGTCAAACTGCAGGAAGTTACATCAAACTGCAGGAAGTTACGTCAAACTGCAAGAAGTTACGCCAAGCTGCAGGAAGTTACGTTAAACTGCAAGAAGTTACGCCAAGCTGCAGGAAGTTACGTCAAACTGCAGGAAGTCACATCACTGCAGGAAGTCACGTCAAACTGCAGGAAGTTACATCAAACTGCAGGAAGTTACGTCAAACTGCAAGAAGTTACGCCAAGCTGCAGGAAGTTACGTTAAACTGCAAGAAGTTA
>JBBPBX010001704.1:53102-91929 GCA_038048925.1 Garcialebias charrua | reverse complement strand
ATTTTTATATATATATATATATATATATATATAGTATATATATATATATTTTTTATATATATATATATATATCCCTTCTACTCAAAAAGTATCTTTTGGGAAATTAACATTGTAGTTCCCCTCCTCAAACCAGATTTATAAGATGAATTAAAAAGCCCTTGTAAAACCCATTATCCTCATCTTTCCATGCTCCGTTAAAGAAAGATGTGTCTCTTTAGAAGGATGATCTGGGCATTTCCCAACTTCATTTTTGATAGTATTTTACTTGTGCTAACTGGGTTTGAAATGCCCTTCACATTAAGTGATGCTATCTTAATGTCCTGTGCAGTACATTCATAATTTTCTAACCTGATAAAACCACATACAACCTCTCCCACAATATCCAGTTTCATGATGTGTATGCACCAACAAAATCTCTTCCATAACACATGCGTCAGACCATGACAAACAGTAAACAATATATATTAACATTATGAAAACAAAGTAAGACAGGTGTTTCCAAGGTAGAGGCTCGTATCAAAAGAGCCCTGCACAGGGCCTTGTGTAGTCCAGGTCCCAGTAGGGAAATGACCCATCCCATTGTGGAGGTGGGGTTCACACATTACTAAGATTTTTTTTTATCAACAAGACTTATGGATGTTCACTATTTGGCTGTCTCGACTCTTAAATAGAGTACCGTATTTCCGGTGTATAGGTCGCACCTTTTTATGTTTTTTTTTAAAAAGGCCTGCGACCTATACACCGGTGCGACCTATATATGGCTTGTTATCGCTTTCGGCAAAACAATTTTTTAAATTCAGCTCATTTCACAATTACGTTAATTTATTAAGGAAAAGTTCAGCTCAGACACATATTTGCTATAATTTTTATCAAACAAATAATTGTTTTTAAGTGTTGATCTTCTTTAAAGCCTTGCTGTGTGCTCCTGTGGCAGACATTTGCAGCAGAGCTAAACGTAGGTGTGACCTATCTAGGGATTTTTCCAATCTATTGGTGATAATTGGACAATGCGACCTATACACCGGTGCGACCTGTACACCAGAAAATACGGTAACTAAAAAGAAGCATGAACACTTTAATTAGGATAACTGAAACTTTAAGTACCTCTGGCAAAACAAAAACTTACCGTTAACTTACTTTGTAGTTTGAACTTGGATGAAGTTCTCAATGGCTTCTGAATCCCTGAAGCTTTCCCCTGATTCGTGCTTGGTGGCTTTTCTGCTTGTTATCACTTGCTGGTCCAGGGTCTTGGTCGTCACTCCACATGTTGTCTTCTCGCCTTCTGCCATGAAGACAAGAGATGCAACTCTTCATGATCCAGAGCTGCTGCAGATGTTATGATGGTGACTGGAAACCCACGAGCGGCCATATCTCTTGTCGCTGTTGCTGTGTCCTGGTTGAGACGAGTGCCTTCGTTAGAAAACACCTTGCTGGATAGGTGGTCTGAAACCTTCACTTTTCTATACTTTTTGTGCATCCGTATATTTGTTGTTTTTTAAACACTTTAGTGGGAAAGTCATGGTCAACGAAGAAATGCATTTCATCGCAAGATACTTCTTTTCTGCCAGGCTTTCTGAAGAAACTCGTCTTTTGTACAGTAACTCCCAAATTTTACCACGATAGATCTGAGTTTCCCCTGTGCGCTGACCGGCTTTTGCAAGTACACCTCGCTGCAGACTGCAGCACGGACCGCTGTCAGTCCCGGAAGTGGTGCTATTGTAACCGGATCCTTCCTGCGTTGTGCTGGTTTTATGGATTTATTGATCAGACCGTGACACGGTTTATCTTTAGTCAGGATAGCGGTTTATTCTGGTGGAATAACACACACACAACACCGTGTTACCGACTGCCCTGCTTCAAGTCTCTCCCCACAAGACAACGTGACAAAAGGGCAATAAACATTCTTATAAAACATACCTGGTGGAATAACACACACACAACACCGTGTTACCGACTGCCCTGCTTCAAGTCTATACAAAACAAAAATGCATGAAAATTAACTTAATAAATCTATAAATAAACTGAATATATTTACATGACAAATAAACAGCACGTACCTCTCCCCACAAGACAACGTGACAAAAGGGGAGAATCCCAGGGGTACAACCAATTTAAAGACAAAAACACAGAAGAAGAAATAAAAGGGAGGGGCTTCTGATCTTAAAGTAACACGGCTAAAATAATGACAGTGGTGTTTCAGTCAGGTAATATACAATAATACAACAATACAAAAATACTTTTTGTGTAATTATAACAAAAGAGAAGTACAACCAGGTTACATTCACCCCCCTAGAATTACACAAAAATAAAAAAACAGTGTCAGACAGTATCAGTACAAATATTATGTGTTCTGTAACAAAGTAATACATCAACATAACAGCTACCCTACAATAGGGTCAGGAGACCAGAGATCGTTCTCATGGTATTCCATGGACAACAAGAGGTGCCTTTTACACCCCCCCTTATACAGAATGAACACATATGGTACTGAAGCTTATGCAAACCAAAAATAAATAAATAAATAAAAATAAAATAAATGATCCTAGTCAAAGGTAGGAATCATACACAAAAATTTGGAAACTCACACATCAATAACAGGTTGAACCATATCCTTGTTATACAATGCCTCAATGACAGCCATGGATTCTATCAAGCGACAGACTGGTCTAATAACCCTCCCAAAACGCGAAGTTAGGCGGTGAACAACATCCCCTCCCACACTGTCTGGAGGATGAGCAACACTAACATCGTCAGGAAGATGAGGTAAGGAACCAGCAGTCGCCAGTACTCCAGTGTCCATAGAGGAGTTCTCTGAGTCATGAGGCAGGTCATTATTTACAACTGATGGAGCCGAGGACACATCCTGAACCCATGATGCAGTACGGTCCTCCCCATCACTGCAGGACAGGGAGTCTGGTAGGGAAGACTCAGCAAGAACAGCACTAGGAGCCTCGCTAAGACATTCTGTTTCGTGTAGGTCAGAAACCGGAGGAACTCCAACCACACTGTCAGCATGGCGGTTCACATTGCTGTCCAGGGTCATTCCCACAGGTAAAAAGTTCACATCAAGAAGGAGGTTGCGATGCACCACACGCTCATTGCCATGCCGATCTCTAATTCGGTAAATGTGGAGAGCAGGTTTGGATGCAACCACCGTGTACATCACAGGCTCCCATTTATCAGAAAGCTTCCGCTTTCCTCTGGCTCCCTTGTTCGCCACCAGAACCTGATCTCCAACTGACAGAGGGTGACCCTTGGCTCTCTTGTTGTACTGGTCACATTGATGTTTCTGCTCTGCACTGGTGCTCTTTTCAGCCATTAACATGGCAGAACGCAGATCTTCAACCAATGATTTGACATAAGAGTGGTAGTCGCAAATGGTATCATCGTGAAGAACGTTCCGAAAAACAAGGTCAACAGGTAGCCTGGGAATCCTCCCAAACATCAGGTAAAATGGCGCAAAGCCAGTGGTCTCATGAACTGTGCAGTTATAAGCGAAAGTCAGAGACTGGATCATCTGAGGCCATTTGTGCTTCGAACGCGGAGGAAGAGATCTTAACATATTGCCTAGGGTGCGATTGAATCTCTCTGCAGTCCCGTTACCCATTGGGTGGTAGGGTGAGGTGCGCGATTTACTGACGCCACTCAGCTCCAAAAGCTCAGCTAGCAGCTCACTCTCAAAATTTGCACCCTGATCAGAGTGAATGCGCTGAGGGAAACCATAAACGCAGAAAAACCCATCCCATAACTTCTTCGCAACCCTTTTAGCGGTTTGGTCCTGACACGGGAACGCATGTGCTAATTTTGTGAAGTGATCTGTGATCACCAGAACATCCACAGACTTGTTGTTGCTGTCCTCAGCCGACCAGAAATCAATGCACACCAGCTCCATCGGAGCACTGGTTCTGATGTTCTCCAGAGGGGCTCTCACAGCAGGCTCTGGGGTTTTGCTGAGGACACATCTGGGACATTTTCTCACAAAATCCCGCACATCCCTTTCCATGTCATGCCAAAAGAAGCGATGGCGAGCCAAGGAGAATGTTCGTGGCTGGCCCTGATGACCTGCATTATCATGGACACCAGTCAAAACCACAGACTTCAAAGCATCAGGGACCACGAACTGGAATCGTTTACCTTTTTTCACAGGGTCTTTTATGACACGGTAAAGGACACCATTCAGCAATGTTAGTTTGTCCCATTGCTTCAGAACTTTTAAAGCCAGTTGGTTTTCACCAAAGCGTTCCCGCCTTGACGGACGGCGTCCCCGCTCAACATAGAAGACAACTCTGGAAACAACAGGGTCGTTTCTCTGGTGGGAGACGAGGTCAGACAGACAAAGCGCTGTTGATGGGTCTGTGGTGTGTGGGATTATCATGCCCAGATGGTCAGCTAAAGATGCTGCATGCTGAGTCTGACCGGCATCCCCACTGCAGACAGATGACAAAAGAGAGGAGACCTCGTCACAGGTCATGGATGTGTCAGTTATAACGGAAGAAGAGCTGTCCACTGATTGAAGCTGGCAGGTCAAACGGAAAACATCCTGCACAGCGTGATCAGGAAGCTCACAGACTTGTTCCAAAAGTTCCTGACAAGGCTCTGACAGAAGGCGATCAGCCAAGGGCTTCACAAAAGGGGCTCTGCTCAAGGCATCTGCCACCACATTCTGTCTCCCTGGAACATACCTGATCTCAAAGTTGTACGGGGCAAGCTTAGAGACCCAGCGTTGTTCACAGGCATCCAGTTTGGGCTTGGTCAGAATATATGTGAGAGGATTATTATCCGTCCACACAGTAAACCTGTGACCCTTCAGCCAGTGGCTGAACTTATCACACACAGCCCATTTTAAGGCCAGGAACTCAAGCCTGTGTGCAGGATAGTTGGCCTGACTGCGGCTGAGAGACTTGCTGGCAAAAGCAACAGGTCTAGCAATCTCTCCATCAGCCGGGACCTGTGACAAAACAGCACCGAGCCCATCCAATGAAGCATCAGTTGAGAGAATAAATGGCCTCTCAAAATCAGGATGTGCTAGCACCACACAATCAAGGAGTGCAGCTTTAAGGTCTCCAAACGCTTTCTCACAAGCTGGAGTCCAGTCCTGGGGAGTCAGGACACGAAAAGTTCCAGCCTTCCCGTGTCCTTTGCCCTTCACTCTACGTTTCTGACCTGCGGTGAGTGCGTAAAGTGGCTTTGCAATGCGGGAACAAGCTGGAATAAAGTGCTGATAGAATAGCACCATGCCCAAGAACGACCTCACCTTCTTCTGGCACGGAGTACAGCCATCCTCCTTCATGAGGTCCTTTTTGTCAAAACTAGAAATGACTTTCACCTTCTCCTGATCAACAGAAACACCACCAGCCTCCACAACATGGCCCAAAAACCTCACAGACCTCCTGAGAAAGTGACACTTTTTCTGGGACAGCTTCAAGTTGTTAGCTCTCAGACGGCAGAAAACAACCTCCAGCCTCTTTAACGATTCCTCCTCAGAAGGTGCAAACACCAACAGGTCGTCTAGATAACAGAGGAGGCTGGAAAAGTTCAAGTCACCAAAAACGTTAAGCATCATTCTCATGAAGGAAGCTGGGCTGTTACATAGACCTTGCGGGAGCCGATTGTACTCGTAAAGTCCAAGCGGCGTGGTAAAAGCTGTATAATGTTTGTCGGACTCATGGAGGGGGATGTTGTAGAATCCAGAGGTCAAGTCCATGGTGCTGAAAAGAGCATTCCCACCAAGAGCAGCAAGGCAGTCAGACTGATGGGGTAATGGATGGGCATCCTTAACGGTCTTAGCATTAAGCCAGCGGAAGTCAGTGCATATCCTCATGTCCCCAGACTTTTTCCACACCATAACAAGCGGGGAAGCATATTCACTAATAGACTTCCTTATGATGCCCTTCATCTCCATCTCAGACAAGACCTCCCTCAACTGCTGGTAATGTGCTGGTGGGATGCGTCGATAAGGCAAACGAAATGGTTTCTCATCAGTCAAGTGAATGCGATGGACAAAATCTCTAGCCTCACCGCAATCCAGTTTTCCCCTGGAGAACACATCCTGGTAAGAAACCACAAGTTCAGCCAGCCTTCTTTTAGACTCGCCTGATACCTCACAGCTCTCTATGTCGATGTCATGTAGACCACAGTCTCTCAGCATCTGCACTGGATCAGTACTGTGATGTGATGAGCTTGTTGCAACTGCAGAATGATTGCAGTGCACTTCAGATCTCCCCTGACTGAACGCAAAGTCCTCCACAGCAACACATGGGAAGACATCAGCAATTTTAGCATTGCGGCGCAGTACCAGAGGTTTGTTTGTAGGATTGAGAATCTTCATAGGGACCCAATGGTCCCCCCACATGGGTGTTACTACACGACCCACCAAAATGTTTTTTGGGGTGGAACGAGCAGAGGACGGCTCCACGATCACAGTGCCCCCTAACGACAGGGGTGCAGTGGATGGAAGCTTTCCCCAGACCACATACTCCCGATGAGGAAGGAGGGTGACAGCCTGTCTGAGCCTGACTGTTCCAATCTTGTCAGGTAAAGTAGAGTTTGACCACCGAGAAACACAACTCAGCAGCTGCAAAAACTCTTCACACTCTGGGTTTGCAGTGTTTGATGTAATGAGTTCCCAGTACCCCGGGTCAGTTTTCATTTTTTTAATAAGGGGCCGGAGCACATTGCTACCAATGATGAATTCATCATGTTGGCCAGGTATCAAAAATGTTGGTACTGTAAATTTGAAACCATAGATCTCAATGTTCAACTCATAGATGCATCGAGGCTGCGTGAGAAGGCCACCACACCCAACGAGCACCACATTCGCTGGGACTGCAAGAGGGATCAAATCAACACCCGCGGCTCTTAGCTTGTTCTCTGCCTCCACGCTCAATGTGCATGACATACTCCCAGAGTCCAACATACCCCTCAGTGTAGATCGTTCACTCACTGAAACTGAGGCATAAAACAAATCACTAGCCCTCTGAACTCTCTGTGACCCCAAGAAAACCACTTCACTGTCTCCAGGTGAAGCATTACAACATTCGGTGTAAACAGAGTGTGCATCTAGTGTATTTGTGAGGGTATTATCCATACTGCCCATGCTGCCCCTCTCATCGCACAGGCTCTCTAGTTTAAATTAGGGTACTGGGAGGATGGCTGAGGTGCGTGATGGGCAGGCTGAGGACAATTCCTTTTAATGTGCCCTGAGCTGAAGCAATTGAGACACAATCTGAACAGCCTGCAGTGCGAGTGTGTTGTATGCTCCTCAGAGCAACAAACTCTGCATGGGGCTTGTTGAGGACGTTTAGAACCACGTGTGTAACTCCCCATATGTTGACCATGTTGTTTCGTAGCAAGAGAAGCTGCACACAAAGACAGAACTTTATCAAACATCTCTGCCATCTGATGAGGTGGTTCAACTCCTGAACTGGGGGAAAAAGTTGGCTTGGATGGACCTGCAGTCTGAAAGGGTGTAGATTGTGGAGCAACATGCTGTTGTGGCTGCTGATACAAGGGACCTGAAGCTAAAGAATGATCACACGCTAAAGGAGCCTGGGTAAAATGGACAGCAAATGGTGTTGCATCGGCTGGCGACGCAGCAGTGGGTGATTGGGCACCAAGCTGAGGGAGACAGGAGAGAACCACAGGGCCTGCAGATGAACCAACAGCCTTGTTCGTACTAACCATCGGTCTCCTAAGACTCACAACATGGTTATCAAGGCGACCCTGGACCTCAGTAGCAGTCCACTCCTCAACAGGTTTCAGCTGGAAGGAAAGAGCTAGACCAGGATCAGGACAGTAGTTGATGAACATGGTAACAACTTCAGCTCCTGGATCCTCCACCTGCTTCCCCCTTCTACGCAAACACTCATCAGCTGCTTCAATAGACTTGTTCAGTCTGATCCAATAGTCCATGGCTGTCTCTCCATCAGCAGGCAGGATGTTATAAAAGTCTCTCATTGGCAAATTGGAGAAGATCAGCTCACCAAAGTTGCGTTTCAGAATATCAAAAACAGTGGAAACTAACTTGTCACTACATGACTGAGGCTGGCAGCGGAGCGACACCTGAACCACATCTCTGGCTTTCCCAGTAAGTCTGGATGTGATGATTTCACACATTTCTACAGGGTTCACACATTTTATTCTTGACAGATAACATCTCATCAAACCCTCCCATTCCTGGATGGGGAAAGTATCAGTGTGATCACCTTTAAAATATGGTGGTGCTCTGATGTCAGACTGAACAACAACCTTCATTTGTGACTGATCGGCCGGGATGCTGGGTTGGCTGTCAGCAACCTGAGACTGGTTTTGTGGGTTTAGGCCACTCAGGTTTGTCGTAATGGCATCCCCAATCTGCTTGGCTAAATCAGCAATCACCCCACTAAGAGCCTCAGTAGAAACAAGTTGGCTGAGGTCATACCTTGCATCACCAACGGGTGTAGAAGCAGCAGCAGGGACAGGTAGGGAGTTCAACTCAGACTTAACAGGGCATTCATATGCACCAGGAGGCATAGGCCTCCCCCTCCCAAAGGACATGTAATGTTGACCCCTCCCCAAACTAAAAGTGACCCTCCGGTCCACTTCATCACCCTCAAAAGGTACCTCAGTGTCAAACATTTCAACAAACAATAACAGATAAAAATCACTAAAAAGAAAAATGCATTAAAAAAAAAGAGATATAAAAAATAAAGTGACTACAGATTCCCAAACAGTCTAAAACCAAATTAGTCACAAAAGCTCACATGCATCAGTAGGCAAAAAGAAATAAAAAATAAATAAAAAAATAGGATCAGTCTTTCCCACAGAAAAAGTAAAAAAACTTTTATAAAAGTAAAAATATGCACTCTTTTTTTTTTTCACCTATTTCCCTGCCTCCCACGTATGAAACGAGGTGCACAAAAACACAGCAGCAGAAATAGTAACGGTTGTTTGTTAGGATACAGCGAGCCTGCCAGTCACAGCCCAGGGCAAAGGCGCGCAGTGCAACGAGCCAGGCGGGGCGAGACTTCAAAGGCGGGAAGAGCTCAGCGTCACTCGCACAGGTGCAGCTCTGGGCACGAGCAGCAGCGGAGGTTCAGCGACACAGCGGGTCGAACGGCACCAAGTGTAACCGGATCCTTCCTGCGTTGTGCTGGTTTTATGGATTTATTGATCAGACCGTGACACGGTTTATCTTTAGTCAGGATAGCGGTTTATTCTGGTGGAATAACACACACACAACACCGTGTTACCGACTGCCCTGCTTCAAGTCTCTCCCCACAAGACAACGTGACAAAAGGGCAATAAACATTCTTATAAAACATACCTGGTGGAATAACACACACACAACACCGTGTTACCGACTGCCCTGCTTCAAGTCTATACAAAACAAAAATGCATGAAAATTAACTTAATAAATCTATAAATAAACTGAATATATTTACATGACAAATAAACAGCACGTACCTCTCCCCACAAGACAACGTGACAAAAGGGGAGAATCCCAGGGGTACAACCAATTTAAAGACAAAAACACAGAAGAAGAAATAAAAGGGAGGGGCTTCTGATCTTAAAGTAACACGGCTAAAATAATGACAGTGGTGTTTCAGTCAGGTAATATACAATAATACAACAATACAAAAATACTTTTTGTGTAATTATAACAAAAGAGAAGTACAACCAGGTTACACTATTCTATTCCGGAAATGAAGGGGGCGCTATTTTCGTGATCACTAGTATAAAAAAAAACCTTAAAGAAGAGCAAGTTGAGAGGTGTTAAGGCCACACGACCCACAGTGGAGAACGCACGTCAGCAAAAGGTATTTTTACCTTCTTAAAACTTTTTTCACATAGTAAATAAAAAAAACGCTTTTCTAGATGAGGTTGAACATATTAACATAATTATGTTAACATAACATTAACAGCTGTAAACTATTGAAATTCATAATTCATACAGGGTAAGGTTAAATTTATATTGCTGTCCCCTTTGCTCATACAGTGTCGATGAGTCGTACAAGGCAAGAACTGCTACGGTTCTACATAACGGTATGTGAAAGGTCCACTGACATGAATTTTTTACTATTCATAAAATTGCTCAAAATATATATATTTTATCATTTAAATATGTTTGTTTTTGCAAACAAAATGATAAATCACTTTAATTTTGCTTTAAAAGTGATTTTGAACTTCAAGCCGTGTTTAATCATGGGAAATCCGATTACACTCGAACGCACCATCTGTGATGTCACACTGGGCAGAGGGCTCTGGTGTCTTTAATAGCGGACAATTTAAAACTGGACGAATTTAGCAATCTATGTGAAGATTTGAGCTATTTGTCTTCATTTTGGGAAGCAGAAAATAGTTTGGGTGATGGAACAAGAAACAACAGGATCTAATTTAGGTCTGATTCTGTATCAGACTTCCTTCATGTTGAGATGCTCATACCTGCACACTGTGACAAGCCCAGAGCTCTGCCCGGTGTGACATCACAGATGGTGCGTTCACGTGTAATCGGATTTTTCATGATTAAACACGGCTTGAAGTTACGGCTAGTCGAAGACGCCGAGGAGGAAAACGTGTCAGGAGACAGAGGGAGAGGAGGAAAGTGAAGAATGTAGGACTGAGGGTTGCAACTCTAAATGTGGGGACAATGACAGGCAAAGGTAGAGAGCTGGCTGACATGATGCAGAGAAGAAAGGTAGATGTTTTATGTGTCCAAGAGACCAAGTGGAAGGGCAGCAAGGCTCGCAGTATTGGAGCAGGGTTTAAACTGTTTTACCATGGTGTGGATAGAAAGAGAAATGGAGTAGGGGTGGTCCTGAAGGAGGAGTTGGCAAAGAATGTAGTAGAGGTGAAGAGAGTGTCAGATAGGGTGATGTGTCTAAAGGTAGAAGTAGAAGGTCTGATGCTAAACATAGTAAGTGGTTATGCTCCACAGGTTGGATGTGATGAGGAGGAGAAAGATAAATTTTGGAAAGATTTGGATGAAGTGATAGAGAGTATTCCCAGGGAGGAAAGAGTGGTGATTGGAGCAGACCTGAATGGACATGTTGGTGAAGGAAACAGAGGGGATGAGGAAGTGATGGGTAGGTTTGGTGTCAAGGAAAGAAACCAGGAAGGACAGATGGTGGTGGATTTTGCCAAGAGAATGGAAATGGCTATAGTCAATACCTATTTCCAAAAGAGGGAGGAACATAGAGTGACCTATAAGAGTGGAGGAAGGAGTACGCAGATCGACTACATTCTGTGTAGAAGAGGAAACCTGAAGGAGATTGGAGACTGTAAGGTTGTGGCAGGGGAGAGTGTGGCCAGACAGCATCGGATGGTTGTGTGTAGAATGACTGTTGTTGCGAAGAAGAGAAAAAGAGTAAAATCAGAGAAGAAGACCAAATGGTGGAAGCTAAAGAAGGAAGAATGTTGTGAGAAATTCAGAGACGAGCTGTTAAAGGCTCTGGGTGGTAAGAAAGAGCTTCCAAGTGACTGGGCTACTACAGCAACAGTAATTAGAGAGACAGGTAGGAAGGTACTTGGTGTGTCATCTGGACAGAGAATGGATGATAAGGAAACCTGGTGGTGGAATAGTGAAGTGCAGGACGCCATTCAAAGAAAGAGATTAGCCAAGAAGAAATATGACAGTGAGAGGACTGAAGAGAGGAGACAGGAATATAAGGAGATGGGACATAGAGCAAAGAGGGAAGTAGCTAAGGCAAAGCAGAGGGCGTACAATGAGTTATATGGGAGACTGGACACTAAAGAGGGCGAGAAGGACTTGTACCGATTGGCAAGACAGAGGGATCAGGCTGGAAAGGATGTGCAGCAGGTTAGGCTTATTAAAGATGGGAATGGGAATGTTCTAACAAGTGAGGAGTGTGTGATGGGAAGATGGAAGGATTACTTTGAGGAGCTAATGAATGAAGAGAATGAAAGAGAAAGAAGAGTGGAGGTAATAGAAACTGTGGACCAGGAAGTGGGAAAGATTAGTGAGGGTGAAGTCCGGAAAGCTCTGAAAAGAATGAAGAAGGGGAAGGCAGTAGGACCTGATGACATACCAGTGGAGGTTTGGAAATGTCTCGGAGAGATGGCAGTGAGGTTTTTGACTCAAATATTTAATGGAATATTTGAGGGTGAGAAAATGCCTGAGGAATGGAGAAGAAGTGTGCTGGTTCCCATTTTTAAGAACAAGGGTGATGTACAGAGTTGTAGCAACTACAGGGGAATTAAGTTGATGAGCCACACAATGAAGATCTGGGAGAGAGTTGTGGAAGCAAGACTTAGACAAGATGTAACTATCTGTGAGCAGCAGTATGGTTTCATGCCAAGAAAGAGCACCACAGATGCCATCTTTGCTTTGAGGATGTTGATAGAGAAGTACAGAGAGGGTCAGAAAGAACTCCATTGTGTGTTTGTGGATTTAGAAAAAGCATATGACAGGGTACCAAGAGAAGAGGTGTGGTATTGCATGAGGAAATCTGGAGTGGCAGAAAAGTATGTTAGACTGGTACAGGACATGTATGAGGACAGCAGGACAGTGGTGAGATGTGCTGTGGGTGTGACAGATACCTTCAAGGTGGAGGTGGGATTGCATCAAGGATCGGCTCTGAGCCCCTTCTTGTTTGCTCTGGTGATGGACCGACTAACAGATGAGGTCAGGCAGGAATCCCCATGGACTATGATGTTTGCAGATGACATTGTGATCTGTGGTGAGAACAGGGAACAAGTGGAAGAGAACTTGGAGAGGTGGAGGTATGCTCTTGAAAGAAGAGGAATGAAAGTCAGTCGTAGTAAGACAGAGTACATGTGTGTGAATGAGAGGGAGGCCAGTGGAACAGTGAGGCTACAAGGAGCAGAGGTCACAAAGGTGCAGGACTTCAAGTACTTGGGGTCCACTGTCCAGGAAAATGGGGAATGTGGTAAAGAGGTGAAAAAGAGAGTCCAGGCAGGATGGAGTGGATGGAGAAAAGTTTCAGGAGTGATTTGTGACAAAAAGGTGTCAGCAAAGGTCAAAGGAAAAGTTTACAAGACAGTGGTGAGACCAGCTATGTTGTATGGTCTGGAGACAGTGGCATTGACAAAAAGACAGGAGAAAGAACTGGAAGTGGCAGAAATGAAGATGCTGAGGTTCTCCTTAGGAGTGACAAGGATGGATAAGATCAGGAATGAGATCATCAGAGGTACAGCACATGTTAAACAACTGGGAGATAAAGTTAGGGAGGCCAGACTGAGATGGTTTGGACATGTCCAGAGGAGGGACAGTGGGTATATTGGTAGAAGGATGTTAGAAATGCAGCTGCCAGGAAAAAGACAAAGAGGGAGACCAAAGAGGAGATATATGGATGCAGTTAGAGAGGACATGGAGGTAGTTGGAGTGAGGACAGAGGATGCAGAGGACAGAGTGAGGTGGAGGAGGATGACTCGCTGTGGCGACCCCTGAAAAGGGAAAAGCCGAAAGAAGAAGAAGAAGAAGAAGAAACACGGCTTGAAGTTCAAAATCACTTTTAAAGCAAAATTAAAGTGATTTATCATTTTGTTTGCAAAAACGAACATATTTAAATGATAAAATATATATATTTTGATCAATTTTATGATAAGTAAAAAATTCATGTCAGTGGACCTTGAAACTACACTTACACTATAATTTATTTATTTATTTATTTATTTATTCTATTTATTTATTTATTTATTTATTTATTTATTTACATTCTTAACAGTTTTATAGTGGGTTTTTTATCATTAAAGGTCAATCTTTTTTTTTAAATATGTTTTTGTACTCCAACATTTCTGGAAAGTCTTTTTATTTTATTTTATAAACTACAAGCTGCCATCATAGGTGGGTGTAGTACCCTCTACTTCAATATATTTTTAGTATATAAGTCAACAAACTAATGTTAGAAGAAACCTATAAACAACATTTATCTGCGTGTCATGTTTATTTATGGGTTAAAATAGGTTCTTCATTCAGTAAAGTTACTCGCATTAGGTTGCATATCAACAAAATCTACTAAAAAAAGTATTAACATATGGCAAAATAGTATATATATATATATATATATATATATATATATATATATATATATATATATATATATATATATATATATATATATATATATATATATATTTATATATATATCAGCAGTCAGAGTCAGAGAGTCTTTATTGTCATTTGCACCGCATGTGGTACATGTGATGAAAACGAGATTATGTACACGGGGTCCCAGTTACATCCAACAACAAATGCAAGAGAAAAACAGTAATAACATCTAGAATTAACTAAGAAAAACATCAACTAGTAATACACTAAGCCCTAATGTAGTAGAAAAACATCATTATAAACAGCAGCACGAACATGAGTCTGTATGAGCAGATGGTCACAGATGAACACAGCAACAAGAAAACAGATCAGCATCAGCATGATGTGATATTTTGCAGTGTTTATTTTTTATTTTATTTATTCATGAGTCTAACAGCCTCAGGGTAGAAGCTGTTCCTCAGTCTAGTGGTTCTACATTTGATGCTCCTCAACCTCCGTCCTGAGGGGAGTGGGGCAAAGAGTGAGTGTGCTGGGTGAGTGAGGTCTTTCATGATGCAGGTGGCTCTTTTCCTGCATCTGGAGGTGTAAATGTCTGTGATGGTGGGGAGACTGACTCCAACAGACTTCTGTGCAGCCTTCACCACTCTCTGTAGAGCTTTCCTCTCTGCAACTGTGCAGCCTCCATGCCACACGTTGATGCTGGAGCACAGGACGCTTTCCACTGCACACCTGTAGAACGAGGTGAGAACTGGGCTGCTCAGACCAGCACGTCTCAGTCGTCTGAGGAAGTAGAGTCTCTGATGACCTTTCTTGATCAGGCTGGTGGTGTTGTTGGTCCAGCTGAGGTTATCATTCAAGTGTACACCCAAGTATTTGTAGCTGGAGACCACTTCCACTGCAGATCCACCTATTTTCAGTGGGGCGTGGGTGTGTTTATTCCTTCTGAAGTCCACAATCATCTCCTTTGTCTTCTTCACATTCATGTGAAGATTATTCTCTTTGCACCAGCTCTCCAGGTGTTCCACCTCCTGTCTGTAGCTGGACTCATCATTGTTTGTGATGCATCCCACCACCGCTGTATCATCTGCAAACTTAACAATATGACAGCCTGGAAGTGTGGCTGTACAATCATATGTGAGCAGAGTGAACAGAAGGGGGCTCAGCACACATCCTTGAGGAGAGCCAGTGCTGAGGGTTATGGTGGAGGAGGAGAAGTTGTGAATCTTCACGGACTGTGGTCTGTCTGTTAAGAAGTCTAGTACCCAGTTACAAATGGAGGGGCTTAGTCCAAGTGTGGATAGTTTGTCTATCAGAGATTGGGGGATCATGGTGTTGAAGGCAGATGTGAAGTCCACAAAGAGCAGACGCACGTATGAGTCCTTCTGATCCAGGTGGGTGAGAGCAGTGTGGACCACGGAAGAGATGGCGTCCTCTGTTGATCGGTTCTCGCGGTATGCATATTGATGAGGGTCCTCGTTGATGTTGACGGTTGTCTTGATGTGGGACATGACCAGTTTCTCAAAACATTTAGCGACTATCGGGGTGAGGGCCACTGGTCTATAGTCATTCAGACCAGTCACTGTGGAGCTCTTTGGGACTGGGATGATGGTCGCGGTCTTCAGGCAGGTGGGAACTGACTCCAGTGCAAGTGAGGTGGTGAAGATGTCAGCCAGCACCTCACAGAGCTGGTCCGCACATTCCTTCAGAACTTTCCCTGGGATGTTGTCTGGTCCGGTTGCTTTATGAGGATTAATCTTTCTGAGACTGCCTCTCACTTCTGCTGCGGTCACTCTGAGATGCTCTTCATCTGGTGATGAGGTGAGTCTGGTGCTAGCTGGTCTGTTTGGATCATCAAAACGTGCATAAAACTTATTGAGGGCATCAGGCAGAGATGGGTCCTTGGGACATTGTTTGTTCTTGCCTTTGTAATCTGTTATGCATTTAATACTGTTTACTTTTATTACTACTGCTTACATGTAATTACTACTGTTTACATTTATTTACACTACTCTAATATCTACACCACTGCTGGTACATATACAGTGTGCTCTGAACGGTCTTATTTAGGGATGCCCAATGTGCCTTACTGCATATGCCACTTTTTGCCTCTACAACAACATCAACTACTACCTCATACATATACTGTGTACATTGACTCATACGCTGCTTTGCCACTTTGCAAATGTCAATGCTAGAAACCTTTAGTTTATTTTAGTTATACTTTTTATACTCTTTTTTTATACCACTATGCAAAAAAACTCAGGACAGTGTTAGTTTTACTATTTTATGCTTATGTCTATTATTATATGTTTCAGTGTTTCAATGTTTAGATGTTTACTGTTGCACCGAGGGACTGAGAGAAACGCAATTTCGGTCCTGTGTATGTCCTGCACTGTACATATTGCAGATCTGACAATAAAGTTGACTTTGACTGAAGTAATCAACTGAGGTACTGTATATATCATTTATTTAAGATAATTTTCAATTATTGTTTGGACAAAGCTATTTATAATAAAATATCTTACAAGTTGTTCATCTTTTGATTTATAAACACCAAGAGATTATTTATATGTGTGTGTGTGGGGGGGGGGGAGGAGGGATAAACATCCAAATCTGTCCAAATGAACTTATTCTAGTGAATGTCGTGGATTCTTTATATTTTATTTATACTATTTTCTGAAAGTAAATAATTAAACTCAAGAGAAGCGATCTGTGAGGGGAGGGTAATGCCCCCCCCCCCCATGAGAGGGAGATAAAAAGAGGTAAAGATGGAGAAAGGAGGAGAATGAGAGAGTGAGGCTGAAGAAGCTCCATTAGTTTAAAATAATTTGAGTACGAAGAAGGAATGCAAAAAAAAAAAGAAAAGACAAAGAGTAACTATTACGTAGAGAATGGAAGAATCAAAGGAAACAATGAAATGTTGGATTTCCAGAAGGATCATGGTAACACTACGGAGGTTTAATTTTTTTTATTTATATATCATGTCTAAGAGGACATTTTTTTGTAAAACTGAAATTTACTTTGTTTTCAGTCATGATTTTGAATAAAGTTACAAACATGAACAATGAAACATTGGGTTGTTCAAAATATTGCCCTGGATCAGATCAGTATGACTGAAATAAATGTAGATATATAGTATTTACACCTGTCAAATGATACACACCTGTTATAGTAGACCTGATAATCAACTTTTGTGGAACACCCCTAAAGAGTAAGAGATGCCACCAGCCAAGAGACATCACAAAGACCAAAGAACTCTCCACATTGGTCCTAGGCAACGTTGTAGAGAACGGATCAGAACTAAAGTATTGAAAATTCCCAGGATCCTGAGCATTACATAAATCCCCAGTAAATCATCCATCCATCCATCCAATTTCTTCCGCTTATACGGGGTCGGCTCACGGGGATAGCAGCTTAAGTACGACATCCAGACATCCCACGACATCCCGAGTTGAGGTTTGTAGCACACCACCTCCTCTATAATCAGTGTTGGTGGTGTACTGCTCCCCCCACCCCCCAAGAGATGCCGGATGGAGGACAAGAATCACCTTGAAGCTGTACAGAAGTCATTCTCCATGGCGTCTCCGAAATCCTCCCACACCCAAGTTTTTGCCTCAGCGACTACTCGAGCCACATGCCGCTTGGACTGCCGGTACCCACCAGCTGCTTCTGGGGTCCCACAGGCCAAAATGACCCAATATGACTCCTTTTTCAGTCTGACAGCACCCCTCACCGCCGCAACATGCACAACGACATGCATTGCGGCCACAGCCGCATCGACAATAGAGGCGTGGAACATGGCCCACTCGGACTCAATGTCCCCCCACCTCCTGGAACGTGTTCAAAGTTCTCCCGGAGGTAGGAGTTAAATAATTGGAAAATGTAAAGTTTATGCCACCACAGTAAACTTGCCAGGTCAATCATGAGTGATGGACCAGATAGGGAGTGTAAATCAGAGAAACAGCCAACAGATCAAAGATATGGTAACCCTGATGGATCTGGCAGGTCTTCTGCAGACATTTGTCCAACAACATACACTTAAACAACATAAACTTCCCAAAGCTGATCTTCATGGAAGACTGAACGGGATAAAAAGCAGGTACTGCAGTCAAACTGGACTAAAATTGAACTTTTCGGCCAACAAGAACAACACCATATTTGGTGGAAACATAATGCTAAGATCACCATCCCAACAGTGAAGCATGGTGGTGGCAGCATCATGCTGTAGGGATGTTTTTCATCAGCACGGACTGGGAGGTTGGTCAGACTTTAAGTAAAGATGGGTGAAGCAAAATAAAATTGAGTCTCCGACAGAGGGCCATGTTCCAGCAGGACAATAACCCCTAAACACGCTGATAAAGCAACACGTCAATGGTTTAAGGGTGGAAACATACAGTAGTTATTTGAGCTCCTCTACATCTGGGTAGGGAAACATTTTAGGTTACCCGCTGTGAAAATTTCACAAACCGAAGCAGCACACTCCTCGGAGGCTTGCCCGGGTCGGGGGTGGGGGCCAGAGCCCGGTGGACCCGCTCGAACTCCAGTGAAGGGAAGTCGGAAGGAAGGCCAACCAGAGCTGGAAGAGTTGACTGGAGGAAATCCATCAAGGGGACAGACCCCTCCGTCCCTTCGGGAAGGTTGATGATCTTCAAGTTCTTGCGACGGCTACGGTTCTCCAAATCATCGACTTTCAGCAAGAGACGCTCCACCGTCTTTTCCATGGAGGCTAAACGAGAGCTGTGGTCCTCCGAGCGGTCCTCCGCAGCAGAAATCCTTTCCTCAGCCTCCTTTACGCGCTTCTCCAGCTGTGACGCTCGACTGGCCAAAGACGAGAGGGAGTCCTCCACAGAGGTAATGGACACCTTTATCTCACTCAGAGTGCCATCAATGCCATCGAGACGGGCGCCAACCTTTTCATCCATTCCATTTACCCTGGAAGACACAGATTTTAATTCGGCCAAAATCTGCTCCATGGTAGTTTGGTTTGCAGACGCTAGCTCCGGTGGGCTAGCAACAGCTAGCTCTGCCTCGCTAGCCTCGCATATTTGCTGCTGAGCGGCTCTTGTTTTGCCCGTCGATGTAAAGATAGGAAATTCCTTGTCTCGTTGTGGCTTCGGCATCTTCAATGTCTTACAAAATATAAGTGTCAGAGGTAGAAAATCGGAAAATAAGTAGAGTCCTGGGGCAGAGCAAACTTCAAAGCGTCCATATTGGTCCGGGTCACGTGACCATCACGTGACCATCCGTCTATATGTATACTAGTGCATTAACAGAGTACCCGAGTTTTTGACAGCTCGAGTGCTTTGACTTCTATCGAGGCTTTTTTGTCCAACTCGGGTACCCGTAGTGACGTCACATTTCACATTTCACAGCGCGCGGGGCAGCTTTTAGCTTTTAGTAGACGCTACAAAATGGATTCCTGTGTGCGCACGGATGTTAATGGAGCAGGCCGTCTTGTCAAAAAGGTAAAACAGTTTATAATTTTATAAAATGCGCTACTTCGTGTTGACTTTCTTTGTAGTAGATTGTGACAGCAGAGGGCAGTGTTGCAATGCAGGTCCCATATTATAACACGGCCGAAACGGCTTCCTTTCTCTCGTTTCACAAACAAAAAAAAACAAATATTCATCTCTCTAGAGCTACCAAAAATCTATAAACACAATCTCTAAAAGTAAACCTAAATTGCACAGCTGCAGGCGGTGGTACGGTGTGGCTGTGGCCCCATTTGTTTTTAAGTTTCGGTTTTCATCGCTTTATACTTTCACTTTTAATATTATTAATATAACTAATAGTTTTGTTTTTCCTGTGACTTATGTGCAGTATGATAAATGATAGGAGCATAATAAATGCTCCCAATGCTTTGTTGGTCTTTTTTTTCTTTTTGTAAAGACGTTTTTAGGCATTTATATTTATTTATTTATTTTGCATCGTAAGACACTGTGACGTCATCGGCTACTCGAGCGTCGTTCGAGTTTTTTTATGTTAATGTCGAGGTTAAAAATTATGTACTCGTTCAACCCCTAATGTATACACATGTATAAATAATTAACTGTAACACCCAATTCTTTCCTCCTCCCATTCAAATGAAGTGTTGATGCATGTTGTTATATAGTACGTCTTGGCCTCACTCCTTGGGTGGACCTCGGGGAACGGGGGGCTATTGGGGTCAGTGGGGGAGCTGACTCCCTGCGGGAGCATTTGTTCCTGCAGTTATATTTCTCCCCATCCCTCACCACGCACCTCCACCCTCTTCATTTTCAAATTCCACTCATGTAGGGTTTTTGGGGCTCAGGTGTGCTGCAACAATTTTACATCTCTGTTGATTATCCCACTCAAATAAAGCTTTGATGCATGTTGTTATAAAGTGCATTTAAAATGGGGGGAATGAGGTGGCGACCGGTACAAACCCATCGCCCTCCTCAGAGAGCAGGCAGTGCCCATTCACCCCCTAACCCTTGCCAAGAACCCTAAATGTCTTCATGCTACATATGAGAGTGGGCACAGGTCCTTGAGGTGAGAATGATAATACATCCCACCACCTATATGCTACCATGTGTCCACTCCAGACCCTAAATATGAATCTGTTGTGAGAATGTTTTTAATAAGTGTCTAGGTTGTATAATAAAATTGGGGCCCAGGACTCTACGAACAATGGAGATAGAGGATTTTCCCCACAGCTCAGTAGTGTACCTGAACTCCAAGGCTCTGAATGGTGGTGTGATGGAGTGGGCAGAGGAAGATGTCAGGATGGGGAGGAAGAACTGAAAGTTATGCACCATAACTCATGTTCCCTGAAGGAAGGGAACGAGGTGCAACATACTTGCTATGGGAATTGCGCCCCCGCGCAATTACCTGAAGGAATACACTCACGCCTTTACGGCAGGGGCGTCACCGCTGCACCAGAGGCCCCGCCCTCTGGGTATTTAGGCAGTGAGCGCCCCTCCATCTTCCTCAACAATTACACTTCACCAAGCTTTCAGCATTGAAAAGGGCTAGATATGTTGCACCTCGTTCCCTTCCTTCAGGGAACATGAGTTATGGTGCATAACTTTCAGTTCCCTTTCAGTCATGTTCTCTCGGTGTAACATACTTGCTATGGGAACGTAATCCATTCACGTCCTTGAAATGCTCAGCAAAGTGTATGTGAGAGCATAAATAAATAAATAAATGTCTCATTTTTGTCATCTGTGAATGTTTCCCATACAAGACGAAATTCGTCTCTGCATTTAACCCAACCACCACCAGGTGGTGCAGTGGGCAGCCATAGAAAGCGCCCGGGGAGCTGCGGAAATAGGTGTGCACTCATAGACACCCCAAGGTGTGTAGTGGCCGGGGTTCGAACCTGGGCCCTTCGGGTCCCAAGTCGGGAGCCCAGCCTCTCCACCATCTTGGCCCATCTGTCTTAAAGACAGGCATCTCCCAGCTGCTTTCTGTAGAAAGCATATGCTAAGAGGAGAAAAAATGCCACATGTAAACAACAACATGATGTCTCCCCTGGGCATAAATATGGCAAATGTGGAGGTAGAAAACCCAGGCCAAGCACAGGGTAACATCACAGGCCCCTGTAAACATTTTTTTGTTTTGTTTGGGACAAAGCAACTGAAGCCCTAGGCTCTCAGCCAGACCCCTTCAAAGGCTAAAAGTTGCCACAACTCTGGACGCGAGTGAAATAGTTGACCATGCGCCTGAATCAGGAGGTCCCTATGAGAAGGAAAATGCCATGGTATTCCAGATAGCATTGAAATCAGCTCTGGAAATTACGTTTTCTGTGGCCATCTGGGGGCTATGAGAATCAGAGAGAGGGCTCCCTGGCCAAGCCCGGATTTTTGCAGGGGCTTCCCTGGGCTTCAGCCCAGGGCCCCGGCACTTTTGGGGGCCCTGCCCCCAAAGGAAGTTTTTTTGTGTGTGAATGGATAGTGTCTAAACTCAGTCTGCTACTGTTGGAGTTCAGTCAGAACTCTACGTGTCTGCTATGTGCTTGAGAGAGCTGTGTCTAGAGAGGAGCAGAGGGAGGAGAGAAGCCTGTAGCAGCTGTGGAGCGAAGGAGCACTGAACTCGTTAAGCGGTGACGTCATTCTCTGGGATCAAATAGAGAGATGGTGCAAGCGCTGAGGCAGACAGTGTTCAGGAGTTCAGTGTGGTTTATCTGCTATCAGGTAAGACAATTTAAAATAAGTTAATGTTGAACAGTTGAATTAACCTAGCTAACTTTAAAGGCACTCTGTAAGTGCTTTAACCTGCTGTGGTAAAGAGGTACAAGTTTAAAAGTTAAGAAAAATTTTGTTTCATACAAGGTGATTGTTACCAAGCTAATTTTAACACTAATTTGACTAAGGCTGCGCTTTTTTGCGCAAGGGAACTTGGCTTCCAAATCCCCCGGTCCCTTTCAGTGGGCTATATAATGTCGATTCACATGCTAATGACCCTGCTAATGACCCATTAATTCTACACCTACACCCCCCCACCCCCTACCCCTCAGTCCAAAATCCTTGGACCCAGTGCAAGCCTTGTATAACACATAAGCATTTATCGCTGCCAGGTCAAGCATGTTGTAGAACACGGCAATGGGCCGCTCCGTATATAAATGTGCAATCTGGTCCATTATACCGGTATGTCAGTTGACCTCAGGTCATGTGACCTGTGTTGGTCCGTCAGTTTACCTCAGGTCATGTGACCTGAGTCGGTTTGTCAGTTGACTTTATGTCGTGTGACCTGTGTCGTTTTGTCAGTTGACCTCAGGTCATGTGACCTGTGTTGGTCTGTCACTTGACCTCAGGTCATGTGACCTGTGTCGGTCCGTCAGTTGACCTCAGGTCATGTGACCTATGTCGGTCCATCAGTTGACCTCAGGTCATGTGACCAGTGTCGGTCCGTCAGTTGACTTCATGTCGTGTGACCTGTGTCATTTTGTCAGTTGACCTCAGGTCATGTGACCTGTGTTGGTCCGTCACTTGACTTCAGGTCATGTGACCTGTGTCGGTCCGTCAGTTGACCTCATGTCATGTGACCTGTCTGTCAGTTGACTTCATGTCGTGTGACCTGTGTTGGTCCATCACTTGACCTCAGGTCATGTGACCTGTGTTGGTCCGTTAGTTGACCTCAGGTCATGTGACCTGTGTCGGTCCGTCAGTTGACCTTAGGTCATGTGACCTGTGTCTGTCCATCAGTTGACCTCAGGTCATGTGACCTGTGTCGGTCTGTCAGTTGACCTCATGTCGTGTGACCAGTGTCGGTCTGTCAGTTGACTTCATGTCGTGTGACCTGTGTCATTTTGTCAGTTGACCTCAGGTCATGTGACCTGTGTTGGTCTGTCACTTGACTTCAGGTCATGTGACCTGTGTAGGTCCATCAGTTGACTTCATGTCATGTGACCTGTCTGTCAGTTGACTTCATGTCATGTGACCTGTGTTGGTCCGTCACTTGACCTCAGGTCATGTGACCAGTGTTGGTCCGTTAGTTGACCTCACGACATGTGACCTGTGTCGGTCCGTCAGTTGACCTCATGCCATGTAACCTATGTCGGTACGTCAATTGACCTTATGTTGTGTGACCTGTGTCGTTTTGTCAGTTGACCTCAGGTCATGTGACCTGTGTTGGTCCGTCAGTTGACTTCATGTCATGTGACCTGTGTTGGTCCGTCAGTAGACCTCAGGTCATGTGACCTGTGTCGTTGTGTCAGTTGACCTCAGGTCATGTGACCTATTTTGGTACGTCAGTTGACCTCATGCTGTGTGACCTGTGTCGTTGTGTCAGTTGACCTCAGGTCATGTGACCTGTGTCGGTCCGTCAGTTGACTTCATGTCGTGTGACCTATGTCGTTTTGTCAGTTGACCTCAGGTCATGTGACCTATGTTGGTCCATCACATGACCTTAGGTCATGTGACCTGTGTCGGTCCGTCAGTTGACCTCAGGTCATGTGACCTGTGTTGGTCCGTCAGTTGACCTCATGTCGTGTGACCAGTGTCGGTCCGTCAGTTGACTTCATGTCGTGTGACCTGTGTCATTTTGTCAGTTGACCTCAGGTCATGTGACCTATGTTGGTCCGTCACTTGACTTCAGGTCATGTGACCTGTGTTGGTCCGTCAGTTGACCTCATGTCATGTGACCTGTCTGTCAGTTGACTTCATGTCGTGTGACCTGTGTTGGTCCGTCACTTGACCTCAGGTCATGTGACCTGTGTTGGTCCGTTAGTTGACCTCAGGTCATGTGACCTGTGTCGGTCCGTCAGTTGACCTCAGGTCATGTGACGTATGTCGGTCCGTCAGTTGACCTCAAGTCATGTGACCTGTGTTGGTCCGTCAGTTGACCTCATGTCGTGTGACCAGTGTCGGCCCGTCAGTTGACTTCATGTCGTGTGACCTATGTCGTTTTGTCAGTTGACCTCAGGTCATGTGACCTGTGTGGGTCCGTCACTTGACTTTAGGTCATGTGACCTATGTCGGTCCGTCAGTTGACTTCATGTCATGTGACCTGTGTCGGTCCGTCAGATGACGGACAACAATAGGTCAAGCATGTTGTAGAACACAGCAATGGGCCACCTGCATGTGTCGGAATGCACCGTATATACATGTGCCAAGGACAAGGAGAGAGATAGTACTTGTAAGCAAAATAATTTATTTGACAGAACATCAGGGTTATAGGATAATCAGCACAGCAGAATAAGACAATTGTATGCATAAACTTGTTCTGGAGCAGACAAAGCTTTCCGTTCAGTGGATGTCCCAAAATGTTCAACTGTGAGATAACTTCAGGGTCTGTTATGTGTGAATTGGTCAGGGCCTCGCAGAGACTTACCTGGTGGAAACATTGGAATGCAGTCTGGTGTGGTGGGGGTGTCTGAGTTGTGTGCACGCATATTTATAACAAAAGGCAGTTAATGGCCTACTAATGGTTGAAGAGAAGGAGGGGGTTTGTCCTCAGGATCTTGAAAATTCAGTCATCCTAGTGTTAAGTGAATTACAAATGTTTGACAAATTAAGCGTGAACACAAAAAAGGGAAAAAAGGGTAGCAAGTTGTATAATTTTTTTTGACATTGAAATAATTTTCTGTTTGTAACAAATGAAAGATTTCTTATTCTGATTTAAGATGTATAATACCACGCTTAACTTGATCTTTGCACTGAAAATTATTTCAGTTTGTAAATATATTCAAAGGGTGGTATTTAAAAGGGGAATTAAACCCACACCACATTTAGTTTCTTTTTGAAAAGAAAAGAAAAAACAGGGGATTATTCAAGTTTATAAATAAATTAAAAAAGGTAGTATTTAAGCTAAGTTAAAGCTACAGACTTTAATACAAGGACATTAACGTAGTAATACAGCACCTCATGTCGGTTACTGGATGTAAACCTCTTCACATCTTTCTGAAACTCTTGAGTGTTACACTTTTCTTGAGCTCTGAAGGAGACAAGTGGACACTATTTTGTTACAATTGTTTTGAATTAAGAAACACAAATCAATCAGAAAGACTTCCTTTTAATTTGTGTTAATTCAGAATTGATCAACAGTACTGTATATTTTTGTCATTTAATGATGATCTGTTACTTGCATGAGTTTGACCCTTCTGCTGGTTTAGTATGCAGTACAAGTGTGCTTTGAATCTAAGGTACAAGTCAGGGTAACTTGTTAACTTCCCTCTCTGCTTTGTCTATCAAGCTAGACATAATATTTCACTTTACGGGCCAGTCCATCTGGCCGGTTCTCTAAACAGTTTTCCTGCTGTCCTTCAGAGATCTTCCGACTATGGGAACTGAAAAAATCCCTCCTTTACTTTCTAAAACAACCAATGAGCAGGAAGTATTTGACTAAGTCACACCCCCTTCTTAAAGGGACACTTCCTGTAGACTCGTTAGTGTGAAAGGGAGAACAAACAATTTGGTTCTTCTCTGGAAACTGGTGAAACGTTGTGGTCATTTTGTCAATTAGACCTACGTTTCTCAGCCAGAGTTACAGCAGAGCATCGCTGTAACTCACTCATTTCTGTTTGAAAGAATTTGTTTTCTGAAAGTTTTATTTTGAAACCCAGTCAGGACGTTGGCCTGGTTCCTGCCGAGGAAAGGCGCACTTCACGCTCGTTGAATCAGCACACGTGCGTGAGAAGTTTCAACTGGACGTCAACTGGACAACACAGTCCGTTAAGTGTCCACAAAACTTCTCAGCTCTTATATCCAGAGACGTATCGTCACCAGGTAAAGAGTCGTTGATTGTATGCTGAACGCACGAGGAGTCCAGCCGGACTTGTTTGGGAAAAGTGTCACCCTGTTGCATTTCAAAATAATTAACTTCTGTTAGGAAATTAATTATTAAGTTAATTAAGGGAGGAGGTCCTTCCCCAAGTGGAGGAGTTTAAGTATCTCGGGGTCTTGTTCACGAATGAGGGAAAACTGGAGCGTGAGATCGATAGGCGGATAGGTGCAGCGTCCGCAGTGAAGCGGGCGCTGTACCGGTCTGTCGTGGTGAAGAGAGAGCTGAGTCAAAAGGCAAAGCTCTCAATTTACCGATCGATCTACGTTCCCACCCTCATCTATGGTCATGAGCTCTGGGTTATGACCGAAAGAACGAGATCTCGGATACAAGCGGCTGAAATGAGTTTTCTCCGCAGGGTGTCTGGACTCTCCCTTAGAGATAGGGTGAGAAGCTCAGTCATCCGGGAGGGACTCGGAGTAGAGCCGCTGCTTCTCCACATCGAGAGGAGCCAGTTGAGGTGGCTCGGGCATCTGGTTAGGATGCCTCCTGGACGCCTCCCTGGTGAGGTGTTCCGGGCATGTCCCACCGGGAGGAGACCCAGAGGAAGACCCAGGACACGCTGGAGGGACTATGTTTCTCGGCTGGCCTGGGAACGCCTTGGGATTCCCCCAGAGGAGCTGCTCCAAGTGGCTGGGGATAGGGAAGTCTGGGCCTCCCTACTTAGGCTGCTACCCCCGCGACCCGACCCCGGATAAGCGGAAGAAAATGGATAGATGGATGGATAACTTCTGTTAAACTTAGCTTTCATTCCAGTCCTTCCTCCTTATTCTTATTTTCTTAATTATAATAATAATAATAATAATAATGAATTAAATTTATAATGCACTTTTCATTAATAAAAATCTCAAAGTGCTACAATGTGTAACAAGGTAAAGGTAAAAAATAAAACAAGTGATAAAATCAAATAAAATCAATAATAATATCGACTAAGATCAAAGATAAAATCATGTAGATTTAGGCTTGCTTAAAAAATAAATAAAATAAAACAAGTGATAAAATCAAGTAAAATCAATAAAGATAACAGCTAAGATCAAAGATAAAATCATGTGGAGGCAGAATAGGCTTGCTTAAAAAGAAAAGTCTTAATGCCGCTTTTAAAGTCAACCAGTGACTGTGGAGCTCTCAGGTCGTCAGGGAGGGAGTTCCACAGGCGGGGGGCAGCCACACAGAATGCTCGGTCTCCCATGGTCCTCAATTTGGTCCGAGGAATATGAAGTAAATTACTGTTCTGTGATCGTAGAGACCGGGTGGATGAATATGGTGCAAGAATGTCCTTTAGATAGTCAGGTGAAGTTCCGTGCAAGCATTGATGGGTAATGAGAGCAGTTTTATATTGAATTCTGTAGGTGACAGGAAGCCAATGGAGGTTATGGAGAATGGGTGTAATATGATCAAATTTGCGAACTCTCAACAGAATCCTAGCTGCACTGTTTTGAATATATTGAAGCTTCTGAATGTTTTTGCCAGGGATACCAATAAACAGTGAGTTGCAGTAGTCGAGCCTGGAGGAGACAAAGGCATGGACGAGTTTCTCAGCATCAGAAAAAGTCAGAGATGGGCGAAGTCTGGAGATGTTTCGAAGATGGAAGAAGCAGGTTTTAAACAGATGCTTAATGTGATTTTCAAATGTGAGATGAGAGTCCATTTTTATTCCAAGATTTGTAACAGAGGTGGAGAGGGGGATGTCTTGACCAGAGAAGGAGATTGTTGTTAAAGTTGATGCTTGTATCTGGTGAGGGGTGCCAATCAATATGGCCTCGGTCTTGGAGCAGTTCAGTTGAAGAAAGTTTTGATTCATCCATGCCTTTATTTCCTCCAGGCAGGCAGAGAGAGCAGTGAGTGCAGTGAGAGCAGTGAGTGAAGATGGAGATAGGGATGATGATGATGCTCCAGTCCTGATGTAAAGTTGTGTGTCGTCGGCATAGCAGTGAAAGGAAATGTTGAACTGATTAATAATTTGACCCAAAGGCAGCATGTAAAGGGAAAACAGCAGGGGCCCCAGAACTGACCCCTGAGGTACACCACAGGAGACACCGACTGTCTGGGAAGTGGCATTGCCAAGACTGACACATTCCAGCCTATTGGAGAGGAAAGATCTGAACCAGTCCAGGACAGTGTCACAGAGACCGACCTCCACATGAAGACGGTGGAGGAGGATACTATGGTCCACAGTGTCGAAGGCTGCAGTGAGGTCAAGGAGGACAAGGATGGAGGGAGAACCAGTGTCAGCAGCCATGAGGACATCATTCGTTACTCTCAACAATGCAGTCTCAGTACTGTGAGCTGCTCTGAATCCAGACTGGAACTTCTCATACAGAGAGTGTTGCTGTAGGTGTTCCTGCAGCTGAGCAGCAACTGCTTTCTCCAGCACTTTGGACAGAAATGGGAGGTGGGAAATTGGCCGGTAATTTGAAAAAATGTCGGGATCCAAATTAGATTTTTTCAGAAGAGGCCTAATGATGGCAGTTTTTAGAGGCAGTGGAACATGACCAGATTGTAGAGACTGATTTATTATTTGTGTGATTAATGGGCTAATTGCAGAGTGATTGGATTTTATGAGAGATGAAGGGAAGGGATCCAGGGCGCAGGATGAAGGCTTCATTGTTCTTTAGTTTTAGCAGGTCGCTTTCGTAAATGAGCCCATGAGGTTCAAAAGATTTACCTGACTAAATAAAGGTTGAATGAAAAAAAAAAAAAAAAGGCTTCATTTTCTTGAGGATGGTCTCCACCTCACTCTGAACAACTTCATCAAAGCTGCTCAGGGTCCCAGAAAGCAGACGGGTAGATGGCACACTAAGATCAGGGAGGTTGTGGAGCTGGGATCTGATAGTGTCAACTTTGTTTTTAAAAGATGAGAGGAACAGGTCGCATTTTTGAACAGAGACCTCATGAGTTTGTTTAATGGGATTAAGCAGATGAGTTATTGTGGTGAAGAGCTGTTTAGAGTTTCCAGGGCAGGTGTTGATGATGTTGGAATAATATTTGGAGCGTGCTTCTTTAAGAGAATAGGCGTACGCTTTCTGATGTTCTTTGTACGCTTGCTTATGTACCGAGAGACCAGATGATTTTACACGTCTCTCAATAGCACGGCCAGTTGCCTTCATCCTGCGCAGCTCACCAGTGTACCAGGGGGCTGAACGGGAGAAAGACACCAGTCTTGTCTTCAAGGGAGCATGTAGGTCCAGAAGCTCCTGGAGAGATTGGTTGTAATAATTCACAGAGTCATCTGCAGATGAGTGATTGACGGCGGTCAGGGCGTGAAGATCAGCAGACAAAACATCAGGGGAGATGTTTTTATAGTCACGGAACTGGATAGGTCGTTTTGGGTTAGAAGAAGGCGAAGTTGAAGGCACTTCCAGGGAGATGACCCTGTGGTCTGAGACACCCAGGTCATATACAGACAAGTTATTGAGTACAGTGTCTGTAATCACCAAATCCAGAGTATGCCCCCTGTTGTGCGTAGGGGCGTCCACATGTTGGGTGAGGTTGAGAGATTCCAAAAGAGACTTAAAATCTGTAGCCAGAGGGGAAGAGGAATTGTCCATGTGGATATTTAGATCGCCAAGAAAAATAGTTTTTACAGGGGAGGTACAAAAAAAGGTGAGGAGGTCATGCACTTCTGAGTTAAATGAAACATGTGGTTTGGGAGGTCTATAAATCAATATAACGTTCATCAGGATTGGGGCTTTGAAGTTGAAGGCTAAACATTCGAAAGAGGAAAAATTTTGAGAAGACAGATGTGACAATTTTAAATTACTGCGGTAGATTACAGCCAGACCACCACCGTGGCCAGTGCAGCGGGCAATCTGCAGATAATTGTATCCAGAGGGACAAGCTTCATTCAGAGAACTGAACACATCTGGTTGATGCCAAGTTTCTGTGAGGCACATGAGGTCCAGGTCCTTCTCCAGAATGTGATCATGAATTAGACATGATTTGTTGGATAGTGATTGTACATTGAAAAGTTCTATTTTAATGCCAGTTGGTGTAGGAGCGTTTTGAACCGGTTTGAGCAAACTGAAGTCCACTCCACATTTTCCTTGCCACTTTGGGCGCTGTGGACTACAAGGGACTACAGACGTAGCGTTCTGATGACGTAGTCGAGGTGCGACACGTCTCCCACACGGAATTAATTCAGAGCGAGAGTAAATGGATTTCCTTCGCGAGCCTCTATGGATGTAACGAGGTCTACGCAGAAGTCAGTTGTTTGATGATGGGAACAGAAGGTGGAATGGAGCAGTTGTTAAGTCCAAGCAGCTGCGAAGCAGAATAGGTCAACATCACGGCAACCAAACCGGGGGGAGCTAGCACAGAGCTAGCCGCTAACAGCAGACCCACGGCTCCGAGAGAAATAACCAAGAAGCAGTGATATGTAACTCGGTTGAGCATCACTTGAAGAGGAGCACAGGAGAAAGTCCAGAACAGTCCAGATGACACAGGAGGTTGACAGAGGCAGCAGGTAAGCAAAACACAAAACTGCAGTGACAGGAGGCAGACAGCCCAACATTCCGGTTAGGAAGTACTAACTAAGCTGTCCGTAAAGTCCTTATTAAAAAAAACACTGAGCAAAATAAGTCCAGATAAATGTCCTAAAAAATGTCCAAAAAAAATAGCAACAGTAAAATAACTATTTAGCGTGGAGAAGCGGCGACATCACGCCAGCGTCCTCTCCAGCTGCTAACAGCCGTTTAAACCATTAAACTTTTAAGTAAATGTGCCAACAGGAAGTTTAAACATAACTTGTCTGTTTTCAATTTGAATTCTTGTCTACAGTAGTTATTAAATCAGAGCTAATCTCGATACAAATATTTAATGTACTTTTATGATTGCCTCAATAAAAGGTCCATCTTCTGATGGATCAACATAAGTTGACACCTCTCGTGAAATTACATTTTGTCTAGTCACAGTTAAGCAATTTAATCCGGAAAAAGGGTGAACTCGCGAACGAATTTGGGTCAGATCAAATATGCTCCAACTTCTTTGGAATATTGTACTGGTCAGCAAACTGACAAGTATTATATCTCGAACATATTGATGACACGGTAAGTGTTTATCTCTTACATTTGGTGGCTCGTCCGTGTCCCTAGACGGTTATTAAATTGTTTTTGTAGTCTTTTGTAACGGTTTGTTGGCATATTTTCATCCTTGTTTTTGGACTTATAAGATAGTTCTTGCTGGTGAGTGTTGGGAGATTGCTTCTTGCATTGTCTGCGTTATTTCACGTTGGAATTATTTTTGTTTCAATTTTAAACGTCTGTTTGAGGCTGCTGGTGATGAATGTCTGTCTGTGTCTGTGAGATGTTTTCATAACGTGTCACAAAGCTGCATGCATTTTTCGTTGTGTGACCGCCGTGTCACCCTTCTGCCACTCTTCATCTTATTACATCTGTGGATCACTGTTGTCTGCTGTTTTCACATTGTTGTGCTGCTCCAGTATGCCTTTTTTCTGTTACAACGCATTTGTTTGTGGTTCGGGAGATCCCATTCAGCTTCGGAATTTAGACCGGACGAAAATCCGGTTCCGACTGACTTAAAGTGTGTTGTGTTTCAACAGTTAAGAGGTGCTGCCTTCCTCAGGACGGCGCGGGTGCTTGCCTGTATGTGATTTGGCTCGTTAACAGAATTTTCTGTGGTGTATTATATGTTTATTTTGTGAAAAAGTGTCCAGAACTTTGAGGTAAAAGCTAGGTTAGCGTCCTGGTGCAGAGGCTGCATAAAGCGCTGTGATTGGTCCATTATGTGTTGTGTTCAAAATTGTTGGTTCTGATAGACTCTGGTCATCAGGTTTCATCTTGTTCACACATTTCTGACAGTTTGTCTGTTGTGTTTCGTTTCTATGCATGTGTAGGGATATTGCAGCGGTCAGTTTTGCTGACTGTACAAATATTCCAGATGAAAGATTTGAGTAGATTTTATCTGACACAAACTTATCATCAATATTCATGAGTTCTCTCTTTTTCAGCTTAATACCAATAATTCTATACCTTGACCAGATGTAATTCACAGGAAACGTTAAACTTATGTTGGCACAGTAAGACTGGACCATTTATTTATTTAACACAATTGTAATTTACATCACAACATATGTACATGATTGGTTGATCATTTTTCCTGTAATTAACTTCAGCACAGATGAAATACGCGTCCATAATTTCATAGGAACAACAGAATAAAGTTATGGGTTTTAATAACTTATATCTCTGCTGGCACAATAACTTAAAGTTTAGTTACTTATAGAAAGAAAGTTTCATAGTAGAGAAAATGGAGGAGGAAGAAAATGGAGGATGAGGAAAGGTATTATCTTGACGTGTTTTAACCAGAAACATGGCAGCTCTCCGGCCGATCTCGGCTACACGTTGGTACCCTTGGTAAAGCATATGTCGACTTGTTACCTCGTGAAGATGGTCAGTCCCCAGTTGGTCCAACTGGCCAGTTCTTTTACCATTCTCAGCGTCTCCAGACATCTGCCTTGACTCGAAACAAAAGTAACGGCAGTTCCTGGTTTGGCTTTTCAAGATAAGAGCTTCCTTTGAAGGAATCTCACTAAAAGAGAGCTTTTTCAGCTGTTGAAGATGACTTATAACTTGACATGTTATAAGTCTTTAACTGAATGACATGGTCATTAGCGTGTTGACCAGACGATCATCAGTTCTTTGGAGAAGACCATGGTTTGAGGCTTACTCCAGCAGACTCCGTCAGTTCCAGCAACAGCTTGGAACTTTAAGGAAGGATCTGATCAGTGACTTGTTCTTTCCCCATTGGTCCAAACAAACCAGTGGATGAAGGTCATTCAGATATCAGTTTTTTAGAACAGAGAAGTTGTTTAGAATGAAGAGAGAGAAACAGATTGACTGGAGCCAGCTTCATAAAACAACTGATTAAAACTGTGTTCTAACTTCTAACAAACTGAGGAGTTCAGTCTGACATATTAATTCACTTTCAACATTTGATTCATCATATGAAGAAGTGATCATTATTTTGAAATAACATTGGATTCAATAATGCTTATACAAGTAACACAAGGTTATTCATTAACACAAAAATAGAGGAATAAGAGAGTCTATTATGACTTATTGTGTTTTGATTCCAAATAATGTAATAAAATAGTGTCCACTTCTCTCCTTGAGAGCCTCAGGAGCAGTGTATCACTCAGAGTTTCAGAGAGATGTGAAAATGTGTCACTGAGACATATCAAAGAGACAAAGGTGTATCAAAGACCACCGTCTGTATCACTACAGTCCCCCTTTTGGAAGTCATCGCCCGTCCATGGAGATGAGTTCCAACATGAAAGGATACCACCAAATGTCTCTGATCTTGATGTAATCCAGCAAGTGGAAAAAGAAAAATCAAAAATTATAATCCCATTATGTTTTTGGAAATTCCATACTGTTCGTAGGTAATCCCATTGCGGAAAGCTTTTAATCCTTTGGAAAACAAAGTCTTATAATCCATAGCGGTAATTCCACAATGGTAATTCCATATCGATTAGAGTTGTTGATTTCATCAGCAACAATTGTTTTTATCAGCATGTAGAGGGGATCCCTCGATTAACGCAGAGGAGGCGACCCTTAGATGAAGGTTGAAGACCAACGTTGAAGTAGCAGGTCCCTACATCGAAGGTTGAAGGCTGGTTGGTTTCCAGTCCGTGCCACTCTGGTTCTATGTGTCATGCAGTTATGTGGTTTTAGGTGGGCTTATGATTGGAATTTTACATTAGCCTTACCTATATGCACCTGGTATGTAAGCTATCATGGTTTAGATCAGATATAACTACCAATTAGGTGGTGGATCATTCATCAAAAGTTAAATATAGGGATCTACATCTATAAAAGGTTCAGGAGGGCTTCTGTAACAAAGGCCTCTTCTTCCAAACTATTCCTCCATTCACAATTTAATCAATCAATCAATCAATCAATCTTTATTTATTTATAGAGCCCTTTTCAGCAGCCAGAAGGTGCACAAAGTGCTGAACAATACAGAAATAAAACAAACAATAAAAAATAACAATAAAAAAACAGCCAGTAAAAAATTAAAAACAATTAAGACCTAACAAGAATGTCAAAGAACTACTAGGTATTAAAAGCCTGCCTGAATAAAAAGGTTTTAAGATTAGATTTAAAAGACTCCATATGAGTGATGGAGCGCAAGTCCAGAGGTAGCATATTCCAGAGACTGGGTGCAACGACAGAAAAGGCCCGGTCACCCCAACGTTTGTAGTTGGACTTTGGGATGGACAGGAGAAATGTATTAGATGATCTCAGTGTTCTCCTATATTCACGGACAGTTACAAGATCAGTCAAATACAGTGGGGCAAGACCATTGAGTGCTTTAAAAGTGAATAATAAAATTTTGAATTTAATTCTAAAATCAATTGGAAGCCAATGGAGAGAAAATAAAACAGGGGTTATGTGTTCACGTCTGGAGGTGTTGGTTAAAAGTCTAGCTGCAGCATTTTGGACCAATTGAAGGCGTCTAATGGAGGATTGGGAGATTCCCGCATACAGGGAATTACAGTAGTCTAGCCTTGAGGTGATAAAAGCATGAATGGCCTTTTCTAAATCAAAACGATTTAAAAAAGGTTTAACTTTGTATAAAAGACGTAATTGATAAAAACAGGCCTTGACTACAGACGCTATTTGTTTATCAAATTTTAAGTCCTTGTCAAATGTCACCCCCAAGTTTTTAACTGTTGGTCTGCATTTGGAAGTTAGAGCTCCAAAGTTACAGGGAGCATCATCACCGAAGAAGATGCATTCTGTCTTTCCTTCGTTTAAAAACAAAAAAATTACGGTGAAGCCACTGTTTAATGTCGTTAATACAATCAGCGTAGGGAGTGAGAAGATTGCTGTTTTTGGGTTTCATTGGTAGATACATTTGTACATCATCAGCAAAGCAGTGAAAAGAAAAATGATATCTGGCTATTACTGATCCAAGAGGCAACATGTACAGTGAGAAGAGGAGAGGACCAAGAATAGAACCCTGTGGCACACCACAAGAGAGAACGGCAGTGGAGGAGGAAAGAGTGTCCAACATGACAGAGAATGTTCTGTTGGTCAAGTAGGCAGTGAACCACTTGAGTGCTGTACCAGAAATTCCAACATAACGTTGTAGGCGAGATAGAAGGACAGTGTGGTCTACTGTATCAAATGCAGCTGTGAGGTCCAGCAACACCAGTGCAACGGGACACTTGGCATCCATGGACATGGAAATGTCATTATGGACTTTTAACAAGGCTGATTCGGTAGAATGACGGGATCTAAAACCAGACTGAAATGTTTCAAAAATACCATGATTTTCTAAAACAGGTTGTAACTGCATAAAAACAATTTTTTCTAAAACTTTAGATAAAAAAGGCAGATGAGAAATAGGTCTAAAATTAGATAAAATTGATGGGTCCAGGTGAGGTTTTTTAAGAAGGGGCCTAACTACAGCATGTTTAAATGCAGCAGGGACAATTCCTAAACGAAGGCAGGAGTTTAAAAGTGTTAAAACACAAAAACCCACAGAATTAAAAACCTCTTAAAAACCTGGATGGAAGAAAGTCCAGAGGGCAATTGGTGATCTTTAAGTGTTGAACAACATGTTAACAACTGTTAGGCTGATTGGTGACTCTAAATTGACCCTAGGTGTGAGTGTGAGAGTGGATGGTTGTTTGGTGTGAGTGAGACAGGTCCCTCTTGTAAATGAGTCCCCGTGACTCAACGAGGCTAGCCTGTATAAATAAAGGTTGAATGAATGAATGAATGAACATTAGTGAGAGTGGCAAGAGACACTGGTTGAAACTGTTCAAACACAACCGGAGCTACAGAGACAACAGAGTAGTCAGGAGCAACAGGACCAGTGACCTGTCTGACTGAGGCCACTTTATCCTGGAAGAATTTCAGAAAGTTTTCACAGTTTGTGGCTGTGGCATCTGGTTGAATACGCACAGCTGGATTTATAACATAATTAATAGTGTTAAATAACACTCTAGGACAGTGGCAATTATCTGAAATCAAACCAGATAAAAATAGACATTTCGCCTCTTTGACAGATCTCTGGTAATTTTTAAAGCATTCTCTCAGAAATTTTAAGGATGAAAGAAGTTTGTCTCTCTTCCATTGTCGTTCCGCTTTCCTACATAATTTCTTGAGAGTACGCGTGGCATCGTTTAACCATGGCTCAGCTCTTGGTTTGGTGGATTTAAACCGAAGAGGAGCGATGGAGTCTAAAATGTCAGAGAAGGTGGTTTTGAAAGAGAGAAGGAAGTCATCTGGATAAAATTCATCTGTACTTGAAATTGGAAAGTCCATAAAAGCAGTGGTGAACAGTCCAGCGGTCTCAGGAGTAAAAATACGACGCCAATGAACTGCAACAGCAGGCCTACTGACAGGAAGGGGGACCGAAAACTCTAACATGATGGGGAAATGATCTGAGATGGCAGTTTAAGATGTTTCACAGAGTGAGATGGATAGCCCATGAGTTATAATAAGGTCCAACATATGTCCAAGAAGATGAGTTGGCCCACACACAGACTGTATTAAGTTAAAAGATGTTAAAAGATTAATAAAATCAGAGGCTAACTGATCGGACGGGCAACAAACATGAATAGTAAAATCTCCACAAAAAAGTAAATTGTCAAATTTGGGGATGGAGTCAGCTAAAAAATCAGCAAATTGTTGAATAAAATCCTTATTATTTTTAGGGAGACGATAGACAATTCCAAATAATACAGGCTGTGTCAGCTCAGTCACGAACAGCTGTAACTCAAAAGAAGAATACAGTATGTTTTTGCAGGTAAAAGTCTACATTTGAAATTGTCTCTAAAAACTGAAGCAATGCCTCCACCACGACCCGTGAGACGGGGGGAGTTGAGGAAGGAACAACCGGGAGGGAGGAGCTCTGAGAAGGCACTGTTTTCATCTGGTTTAATCCACGTCTCCGTTAACAGAAGAAAATCCAGTGTGTGTGAGGAGAAAAAGTCATTCATGATAAATGTTTTGTTAGTTAGTGATCTGATGTTAATCAGTGCCAAACGAACGGAGTTCCTGACCGTTTGCTGACATCCATGCTGAAGTGGATGGAGGTGTTCCTGAACGCACCCCTGGATGTGGGTCCCAACGAGCCGGCTGCGTGGGCATGTGCAACTGGCGTCCGGGTCCGGGACAACCGGCCGGAGCCAACGATAGCAACCCCTTGTTAGCCGGTTGTAAATGCCGTGGGAGTTAGAATCCCGAATCCGGAGTTTGACGTGAAGTCCGCTTCTCCTTCCGCGTCGACGTCGACGGCTCCTGGAGGGCAGCGCGGCGAGAGAACGCCATAAACAGGTAGGCACCGAGGCAAGGTGTGGCGGTGGCGGAAGCTGAGAATGTTTGCCAAAGTTGGTTGGAAAGTTCTGCATAAAGTCTCGAATATTCAAAAGTGCCAGGCGATCGTATGCACGTAGCTTTGACAGAGACCATACTGAGGGCAAAAATGTTAAAAATAGCAGAAACACAAGTAGCGAACAAAGCAGAGGTGGACGGCATACCAGACGCAGCGGCGCCATCTTGTCTCTCCAGATGCTAATTTAAGTTAAATTAACCAAGATATAAAAGAAAATATAGTTTGGTCTAAATGTCTGTTGTCCTTTAAGACGACGACGACGTAGGATTTCATATTCCCTATAAATTTTGAAGTCTATGGCGAGACTCATCAAAATGAATAGATGATCTAGAATAGAAATGATCGAATCGGTTCTACTTAAATGATTGTGAGATCAGTGTAGATTATAGTACCTTAAGTAGCATTAATCTACAATGACAAAAATATACAGTACTGTTGATCAATTTTGAATTAACACAAATTAAAAGGAAGTTTTTCTGATTGATTTGTGTTTCTTAATTCAAAACAATTGTAACAAAATAGTGTCCACTTGTCTCCTTCAGAGCTCAAGAAAAGTGTAACACTCAGAGTTTCAGAGAGATGTGAAGAGGTTTTCATCCAGTAACGGACATGAGGTGCTGTATTACTACAACGTTAAACTGAATTAATAAGGCCAAAAGTATACAATGAGCAGTGAGAAGGCCATGCAAAACGACTGTGATGCTGAAGCTGTGGAGTTGCAATGAGAAGGAAATCAGGAAGAAGAAGCCACAGATATAAACCCATTAGAGCCAAGCACAAGTCAAGCTGTTTCAGCTGAGAGCTTGAGGAAAAGTGTAAGACAGAGAAAACTCATAGAGAAAGGCCAAGCACTGCATGAAGAAAGATTAAACAAGCTTCAAACTCGTTTCACGTTCAGTTATGACAAATGGAAAACTGTTGGTGATCCTATCAAGTACAAGGACTGGAAAATTTCATTTCAAATGCTGATTGAAAGAAAGAACATCCTAGTAAGTGAAAAGATTTACAGTACTACCTTCGAAAGTATGTTGGTGAATAACTCATCATACTTTACCATAGTAATTTGGATATGAACCAGTTTATGTATATATATATATATTTTTATTATACAGTATATCATCTGAACCCAAACAAACAAACAAACAAACAAACAAACAACAACAACAACAACAACAACAACAACAACAACAACAACAACAACATATATAT